>CM050172.1:64705322-64872822 GCA_027410445.1 Discoglossus pictus | reverse complement strand
ATATATATAATGATGTGTTGTGTGTGTGTGAGGTGTGTGTGTGTAATGTGCAGTGTGTATACATATATATATATAATGATGTGTTGTGTGTGTGTGAGGTGTGTGTGTGTAATGTGCAGTGTGTATACATATATATATATATATATAATGATGTATTGTGTGTGTGTGTAATGTGCAGAGTGTATACATATATATATAATGATGTATTGTGTGTGTGTGAGGTGTGTGTGTAATGTGCAGTGTGTATACATATATATATAATGATGTATTGTGTGTGTGTGTGTAATGTGCAGTGTGTATACATATATATATATATATATAATGATGTGTTGTGTGTGTGTAATGTGCAGTGTGTATACATATATATATATATATATCACATATATAGTTGTGAGCGTACGAGTTGTTGCTAACGCTGCGGGCTCGCGTAGCGAGCCCGCGGCCCTCGCGAAGCGAGGGCACTGCCCGAGGGTCTCAGTTGCTGCAAGGAGCGCCGAATTCGCGAGGGCACTGCCCGAGGGTCTCAGTTGCTGGCATGGAGCGCCGTAGGCGCTCCATGCCAGCACCTGAGGACCTCGCAAAGCGAGGGCCGCAGTTGCTGGCATGGAGCGCCGAAGGCGCTCCTTGCCAGCAACTGCGACCCTCGCAAACTTCACGTCGCAACCCAAACAGTACGACACACACATTACGACACTCGCAAACAACATACGACACACGTTCACACACATTACGGACTCGCAACACTCGGACATTACAAAATGTAAAACACAATACATACACACACCACATACATAAAAAACTTACCTACACCAAGAGGGAGCACCCAGCACCTCAAAAATACAACTTACACCTCGATTTTACTTCAAATAAAACAGTTTAGAGACTAAAAAAAAAACGAAGCGAGAGAAAAAATGGCCGCCGAACAAAACGAAAACGAGGCTACAGCACTCTAAACTCGCAAAACACCACAAGAAACTCGCAAAACACCACAAAACACCTACGGATATTCCGATACAAACGTATAACACACATTACTCGCCATTTGACGCCAATGCGGAAGTACACGACAACGGTTTGGGCTCGCGCACGCACAGTGTTACACTGCACACATTCAGCACGCTTACACAGCAGATCCACACCACTAATGCTGCAGCAACATCAAAACACATTCACAGCTCTTCCACACAATGCTTTAAAATAGGTAAAGTATATTCATTTATTAATGTATTATATATTTCATTATTACACACTAAACAGCATTAGCTACCTTACAATTTCATTGCCGTCATTTTTTGACGGGCAATTCGCTAGTCATTAATAATTATTAAACCTAAAAGTGTCAGTGCTGTAGTCTAGGTATTAGTGTAGAGCCAGTTCAGTGTCTGACTCTATTAGAATGCTGTTAATACTTTGTTTGTTTGTCCAGAATCACTATATAGTGTTGATTATACTTTTATAAGCAGTTCCTAGTACTGGGAAAATCATGGATTTCTTCTTAGATATAAATCTTTATAATTAATATATTTGATATAACGTTGTGTCCCGGTTTCCCAATGCTATTGCTCCTATATTTGCTTATCCTTAATATATATACAGTTTTAGTTAACTCTTATCATTAGAGGCTGTTCTTAGTACTAGCTGGCCCATGGTTTGATTGCTGAATATCTCTCTTAGTGATTTCTATAGCGTTGTGTCCATGAGACCCAGCCTAGCACGCTTGTAATGGAGATCGCGGTTAGTACGCCTCGCGATGACGTCACTAACCCGCGTCTCACGTTGCGGCGTCGAACCCGACGCACGTTTCTCAATTTCCTCAATGGTTAGAGATCGTGTCTATAGTTAAAAACAGCTAATTATGTGGTTAAAAAATGCTCTATAAGTCTTATACTGTTATTACTATGAAGTTGCAACTTTTATATATATATTAATGACTTCTCTTATTAAATTTAGTTGAATAAGTGAGATTTTTATTAGATTCATTTAAATTAAATTCAATATGTGGTAAGACATTGTTACAGGATATTCCATTTTTCAATGTTGTGAATTTCCAAACCACCATATTATTACATGGTGTTGCAATTTTTTATTTTTTTGTTTTATTGCTATAATTTATATTGCTAATCATTTTTATAACTTTATTAATTATGCTGTATTATACATAAATTTTATAGCAAAAAAGTAACAGCTATTATTTATTTGCACATGCCTTCGTATATAAAAAGTCAAATATATATTTTTAGGAATTTCTTCCTTCTTGATATCTTATATTCTGATATCTACATAGTTTGAAACCTCATTTTGAAGTCAATTGGTCAACTTAATTTTTTATATAGAACAATTGATGATATATTTATATATTAAATGTAGGGTTAAAAAGTAAAGCCATCATTGAGGCCATCTGTTTTTTTAGTTTTCCACAGATAAATCCATTTTGCTTCCATCTTTAATAATTCATTATTTATATTGCCCCTTCTGATGTTTTTTTCAATGTGGTCTATGGCCATAAAATAAAGTTTTTTTACATCTCCTTTATGTTTCTTACAATACAAAATTGGGATTAATAGGTGTGCACTATGAAAGGGTACTTTCTGTCTCTATAAGCTATCCAATAATTATTATTTTTAGCTGTAATCTAGGTTTTATTTTTGGTAATTTATATGTTTAAATGTTTTGTAATTTGCTGGTGTTTTTTATAAGTGTAGTTATTTTTATTTTATTAGTTTAGTGTTTTTTTTATATTTAGGCACATCAGGGGTTAAGTTTAGGGAACTGTGGGGGTCTGTGTAGATCCCCATGGCTATTAAAGCTTATTTTTAGTGTACCATGGGGGTATATTGGGGATCATTTAGATACCATGGGGATTTTTTAAGAACCTACATGATACCTAAGAGGTTAATAGGGATAACACGGCATATACTGGCATACATCACGGTATATATCCATGTCATATATCACATATTTAAAGGACCCTGTGGCATTGGGTTTAACTATTTGTACCATTTTAGGTGACATGAAGGTCTATATAAGCAATCAAGGTGAGCGTGGATCAGGTGTGCACATAAATGTCTTCAACAAATTCAGTTACATTATGAGTTGTGAATCGTAAGTAATTTTGAGAAAGTTCCAATTGAACAGTGAGTTAGTGCAAAGCAACTTGTAATATTACTGATGTGTGAAAATCAATATGCAAACAAGTTGTAATATGGCGAGTGGGGTTACTCACAGGCATTGTTATTAACACACAGCAGCAGTCGGGTGTATAGAATAGCTCAGTAACAGGAGTGAAGCTACTAGTGGTGCAGGGGATGCAATGGACCAAGGCCCTCCTCTGGTATTTATGATTTTGCATTCAGTTATTTTCTGTAGTGTAGGGGTGTCCAGGTCCCCTCCACCCCCAACCCCAACAACTATAGCCCCCCTAGACCCCCACTGGGGGCCCACATTTTTTGTTTCTGCATCAGGACCCTCAATTCTATAGCTTCTCCACTGCTCAGTAAAGTCACTTCCTACTTTTTAGTGGTATAACTTTCCGAAATAGAGAATTGAATAGTGCCCCCTCTATATTATGTAGCTCCTGTTGTTAGGGCATTATAGTGGTCACTAAATGTGACAGTGAATAAAATCCCTAGTCAAATGATCATACAAGCTAAGATGACTATGATCTGTATATATCACGTATATCAAAATGTGATCTGTAAGGATTTCAGTATTTGAAAATGAAAACAAACACAAATTATTTTGAGTAAATGTTAATCTCCACACAAGTAATGATGACTCACTGACAATGTGTAAATTGAAAAACAAAAATGTAATTCATTGATAATGAGTGCAGAAAATATAGCAGAAAGGCTAATTTGAAATAATGTGAATGCATTAAGAAACTGAGTCTGTGCCACTTTAGTGATGGAACATTGATTAGCAGAAACAAAGCCCTGTTTTTGGCATGCATCATTTAATTCACTTGTATTAATGAAAAATCCTGGATTGACATGGCAAGAAATTAAATATGTTTTTTCCCCCTCATGCTCAGTGCTTTTCTTAAACAGACACTGTCATATCTATAGTTCATTTTGAGTGTCAAAAAGATATTGTTAAATAATTTGTGAAGCATCCTAAATAAAAATGGATAGTGTAGTGACAAAAAACAAGTCATGGCCCTATAAAATCATAAACTGCATGTAGCATTATAAAAGCTTATGATGCAGAAGCCACCACCACCTAACTGCACAGGCCAATAGGAAAACATTAGTCATGTGGTGTGCATTAAAAGATGCACTACTTATATTCACAGCTTGCTGCCCATCAATCGGTAAAAACTATAGAAAAGAAGATTTGTATTATTTTAGTATTAGTTTCCTTATTTTAATCATGTAATTGAATTATGTATTATTACGATGCCAGCAATATATACAGTCTTTCTAAATACTATATATAATATTAGTATCTCCACTGTCATGCTTTTTGGCAATTAATATGGTGATATTATTAACATCAATAAAATGTATTTATATTAATTAAAAATTACATATTTTATATATTTGCCGTATTTGAATTATCTGTTTGAATCCGCTCTGTAAATCAGTGCACAGTTTTCTGTCTGTTGCAGTAATCAGTGATACAGGTGAGAGTGGATGTGACTTGGCCTTTGTAAAGGTTTATCTGTGTGCATTTGTGTGAGGTCCTGTTTGAATCAGCTCTGTAAATCAGTGCACAGTTTTCTGTCTGTTGCTGTAATCAGTGATACAGGTGAGAGTGGTGTGGCTTGGCCTTTGTAAAGGTTTATCTGTGTGCATTTGTGTGAGGTTCTGTTTGAATCCGCTCTGTAAATCAGTGCACAGTTTTCTGTCTGTTGCAGTAATCAGTGATACAGGTGAGAGTGGGTGTAGCTTGGCCTGTGTAAGTTATATCTGTGTGCATTTTGTCGTGTTCTGCTGAATCCGTTGTGTGAGGCATAGCAGTGTTTTCTGTCCTGTGCTCATTTATCATTGTACAGGCGAGTAGGCTGGGTCTATTTTAACAAGGGAAGAGCGAGCTTGGGAGCTCGCAATCATTTCTAGTGTAAGTGTAGTTAGTGTGTAGGAGATTAAATAAAATGAGGAAATCCAAAGAAAAGGGGTATTATAAGAAAAAACAGAAAACAAACGTATATATTTTTTTTCTGTTTTGTTTGGATTAAGGTGTAGAAAAGCAATCTTTATATAAATACATTGATTTGTTTTCTCACTGTATTTTTGTAACTGATAATCATGAGTCAGTCCAGTGGTATCCTCACTCAGTGTACATCCTGCCAAATGTATGCACTACTGGAACAGATGATCCAGGGTCCATACCTCTGTGACAGGTCTGGAGAGGAGAATTGCAGCACTTAGTGATACTGCTCCACTGAAAAGGGAGGTGGTGCTCACAGAGCACAGTTTAGCTGGGCCTAGTATGGAGGGAGAAGCTGGAGCTAGTGAGGATGTCCAGGGAGGTAGCTGGGTTACAGTTAGAAGGGGAATCAGGGGGAACAGGAGGAGGCAGGCCAGTTCTGAGTTGGCAAACACCAACAGATTTGCCAGATTGAGTAAAACTGTTGGGGATGTCCATTCAGGAATGGCAATGCCAGATAGAGCTGTTCCCTCTAACAGCCGGGAGAACAGTTCTACTGGAGGTGAGGGAGGGCAGAATAGGCAGAGCAACAGACATATTTTGGTGGTAGGGGACTCTATTATTAGGAAGGTAGACAGGGTTATTTGTCACCCAGATCCCAGCAGTCAAACAGTTTGTTGTCTCCCTGGTGCTCAGGTTCGGCATGTTGTGGATCGGGTGGATAAATTATTGGGAGGGGCTGGTAATGAACCGGCGGTCTTGGTACACATTGGTACCAATGACAAAGTTAGTGGAAGATGGAGCGTCCTAAAGAATGGTTTTAGAGAACTAGAGAATAAGCTTAAAGCAAGGACCTCCAAGGTAGTATTTTTTGAGGTACTACTAGTGCCATGTGCTAGCCCAGGGAGGCAGAAGGAGCTCAGGGAGGTTAATGCGTGGCTAAAAAAGTGGTGCAGTGCAGAGGGTTTTGGGTTTTTAGAGCACTGGGCTGACTTCTCACTTGGGTACAATCTCTATAGCAGGGATGGATTGCACCTTAATGATGAGGGAGCTTTTGTGCTAGGGGATAGGATGGTAGAACGGCTGGGGGAGTTTTTTAAATTTGTAGGTGGGGGGAGGGACTATATAGAAGTATTGGGGTAAATAGGGTAGAGATGGAAATGGATGAATTAGTTACTCATGGGGGAGGAGAAGGGGATAAGGTTACAATAGACAGTAGGGAGGTATTAATAGGGGCCTCAAATACAGTGGCAAGCACTTCACAACGGCAGAGCCATAGCAACATAAAGTGTATGCTTGCTAACGCAAGAAGTTTGCCTGGGAAAATGGACGAGCTAGAAATATTAGCAGTACAAGAAAAATGGGACTTAATATGCATTACTGAAACATGGTGGGATGAATCTCATGACTTGACTGTTAATCTGGATGGTTATAACCTATTTAGGAAAGATAGGGGAAATGGTAAAAGAGGAGGAGGGATCTGTCTGTATGTTAAGCCTGAATTTAAGCCTATAGTCAGAGAAGATATTTATGCTGGCACTAACGGCATCATTGAATCTTTGTGGGTTGAGCTAAATAGTGGAGGAGCTAATTCTAAACGCATATTGGTGGGATTATGCTATAAACTCCCAAATATAGCTGAAAGTGAGGAAATACAATTATTGTTACAGATTGGAAATGCAGCTAAGCATGGGCAAGTTCTAATAATGGGAGACTTTAATTACGCTGAAATAAATTGGATAAATGAGACCAGCAGCTCAGCTAAGGGGAGCAGGTTCTTGAGTACACTCGGGGATCATTATCTGGCCCAGGTAATACAAGAACCTACTAGAAATGGGGCCATCTTGGAATTAGTCATCACAAGTAATATTGATATAATATCAAATGTTAAAATATGGGAACCCTTGGGGAACAGTGATTACAACACCGTATCATTTGAGATTGAATACAAAAAACAGAGTTGTAAGGGGCCAACAAAAACTCTAAATTTTAAAAGGGCTAACTTTAATGGGCTACTGGCAGCAATACTACATATAGACTGGGACAAAGTACTTACAGGCAAAAAAACTGAAAATAAATGGACAACATTCAAATCCTTACTAAATAAACATACTCATCGGCATGTACCATGTGGAAATAAAATGAATAGGAGTAAATCATATCCCATGTGGCTTAACAATGACTTAAAGATCATGATGAGGAAACATAAACATACATTTAAATTATACAAGAAGGAGGGAACAGAGACAGCTTTATGTGACTATAAGGAAATCAACAAGGCTTGCAAAGGGGCTATTAGACTGGCTAAAATAGAAAATGAGAAGTCAGTTGCAATGGAAAGTAAGACTAACCCTAAAATATTTTTTAAATATATTAATGGGAAGAAGGCCAGGAACGAAGCTATAGGAATATTACAATGTGACACAGGCCATCTGATAATTAGTGATCAGGAAAAGGCAGATGAGCTAAATAGGTTCTTTTCATCTGTATACACAAGGGAGGTACCAGTGGTTGGGACACCGCAACATAATGGGGCTACACTACCATCACTAAATAATTGGTTAACGCAGGAAGAAATCCAAAAGAGATTGAAGAAAATAAATGTTAATAAAGCTCCAGGTCCTGATGGAATACATCCAAGGGTACTGAGGGAGCTGGGTTCTGTAATAGCCAAACCATTATATCTAATCTTTCAAGACTCACTCACTACAGGGTCTCTACCGGATGACTGGAGAAAAGCAGAGGTGATACCTATATTTAAGAAGGGATCTAGAGCAAATCCAGGGAATTATAGACCAGTGAGCCCGAGATCTGTAGTTGGGAAGCTTTTAGAAGGGTCAATAAGGGACAGAATACAAGAATATGTCTATTTGAACAAGATCATAGGTAGCAGTTAACACAGATTTATGAAGGATAGGTCATGTCAGACCAATCTAATTAGTTTTTATGAGGAGGTTAGTAGGAACCTGGATCAGGGCAACTCAATGGATTTAGTCTTTTAAAAAAAATTCAAAGGAATTTGATACAGTGCCACATGGAAGACTAGTGAGCAAACTAAGGGATACAGGAATTGCATAAATATCTGTTCATGGATCGAGAGCTGGCTAAAAGACAGGAAGCAAAGGGTTGTTGTGAATGGAACATACTCCGATTGGTCTAATGTTATAAGTGGTGTAAGATATGGCTTATACAGTGAACATTTTTAAACATTGTGTATTTAATAAGTGTATCTTATAAATTATTTGTAGTTGTATAGATCTTTATTCATAATATATAGATTGTGTTCATCTAACCCATCCCTGAGAAACCGGAGATGTGGCTATCTATTCATACTGTAACAAAAGACTTATGCCTGTGGTTGTTTATGGGTAAACAAAAGAACAGTTGGGTGTGGAGGTCTCTTGGCCCAGGGTGTTTATATGTAAACAAAGGGACATCTGTGTGTGAGATTCCCATCTATGGAATTTTTATGGAGTTTGGGGTAAGGTGAGATGATTTTAATAAGATGTACAGTCACATATCAAGGGGGAGTGTCCAAGAAAGATATACAAAAAGCCCAGAGAGTTTAGTCAGTCTATGTCTGGAGTCTAAGGTTGGAGGTCTGGAAGTCTGGAGGTCTGGAAGTCTAGGAGTGTGTGTGTCCATGAAGAGTCATCCAGAAAAGTGCCCAGCTGAGTAGAAGCGATGCCGTGCTGTGACTTGAAGCCTAAAGATATGGACTCTGAAGATATTGCTGACCTGTGGTGTAGTATTTAATAATAATGTAGTTATTCATATAAGTATCTTTTTGTAAATATCGTTTTATCCCTACTGTCTATCTGTTTGTCTAAAACCCATTGTGTAACCGTATATTGAATTATGCAAAATATATCTTTTAATTATAAACTTATTCATATGTTTGTTTATTGATTTGTCCAAAAGAACTTATTATTTGTAGAAATTATACATTAATTATTTAATTATTAGTTAATTTCTTACAGTGGGGTTCCTCAAGGTTCAGTATTAGGTCTTCTCCTTTTTAACATATTTATGAATGACATAGAAGTAGGACTCAAAAGTAGTGTCTCCATTTTTGCTGATGACACTAAGTTGTGCAAGGTAATAAAATCAGATATTGATGTACTTTCCCTACAAAGGGATTTGCATAAATTAGAGAAATTGGCGGCTAAATGGCAGATGAGATTTAATACAAATAAATGCAAAGTTATGCATTTGGGAAGGAAAAATAGCCATGCAATCTATAATCTTAATGGAGCAAATCAAGGGGTATCAGATATTGAAAGGGATTTGGGAGTACTAGTGGAAAACCACCTAGGTAACAGTGCTCAAAGCCAAGCAGCAGCTGCAAAGGCAAGTAAAATATTAGCATGTATTAGGAAGGGTATAGAAGCAAGGGAAGCAAATTCTGCCACTATACAAAGCCCTAGTACGCCCTCATTTGGAATATGGAGTACAATTTTGGGCACCACTTCATAAAAAAGACATTTTAGAGCTGGAAAAAGTACAGAGAAGCGCTACAAAACTAATAAGGGGAATGGAGGGGCTAAGTTATGAAGAAAGACTAACCAAATTAAACTTATTTTCGCTAGAAAAAAGGTGTCTACGAGGGGATATGATTACCTTATTTAAATAGATCCAGGGTCAATATAAAGCTTTGTCAAGTGAACTTTTTGTAGCAAGAGATTTTCAACTGACAAGAGGACACCCTTTGAGGTTAGAGGAAAAAAGATTTTACCTTAAACAAAGAAAAGGGTTCTTCACAGTTAGGGTGGTTAACCTGTGGAATTCTCTACCAAAGGTGGTGGTAACAGCGAATTCAAAAAGGGGTTAGATATATTTTTGAATAAAGAGGGCATTAAAGGCTATCCTAGATAACTAGCGAAGGAATATTGATCCAGGGAGAAATTTGATTGCCAGTTTCTGGGGTCAGGAAGGAATTTTGCTTTTTTTCCCCTTATGAGACAATTGGCAAAGTTTCAATGTTTTTTTTTTCTGTTTGCCTTCCTCTGGATCAATTAACAATTTATAATAAATAGTCCACATTAAAAAGATCAATAGAGATCTAAAGATCTAAAAAGGTTGAACTTGATGGACTAACTCTTTATTCATCCTCCAATACTATACTATTAATAATTATTTAATCAACAAATTAATTAATAACTAATCCGCATATTGCAGATCAGAGGAGACCTTAACAGGCTGAACTTGATGGACTGAAATTCTTTTTTCAACCTTAATTACTATGTAACTATGTAACTATGAATTCTTACTAAACGATACCTATAAGCTTTGACCTCATGAAATAAACAGAACTGTATAATATGAAAATATATTTATTATAATGAATAGAAATAACATCAAATCGGTATCTTTCAATATAACAAACAAGAAGGTATAAATAAATATATCAAGATACAACAAATGATGACAAATCAGTTATTATCACATAGTCCACATAATCATATATAAGACATGCCCATTATGCTTAATACAAACTTCAACCTTTAGAGTTTCAATCCTGCAAGGTGCTTTAGGGAAAGGGCTATGGACACCAGATTCCAAGCTCAAAGACAGGGCCCTCCATTCATTGCAATGTGTGAATCTTGAACTTGTCTGTTCAATGTCTTTTGTATACATTTAGAATATCTATATGTTTGGCAGTGTCCCAAAAGTATATGCTAGGAGTGTGTTATGAGTATATCTCCTAAATGTGTTTATAAATGTCTTTCTCAATGGAGTGTTTTTCTCTTTAAACCTCCAATAGTATGTCTCTCTTAATTATAGTCAAGCTTTTGTATAGTCAAGCTAATTTTCTTATCAGTATTTCTAGTCAAGTCACATTTTTTTAGTAACCAACTAGAAATCATGATGATGTCAGAACTGTCCAAGCAATGATAAACATTTACTCATGTCCCATAGAATCCTAATGGGACAAAACTCCATGCCAATTAATATATTGTATCATTACATGGCACCCTTGTTCAATCAAGTTACAATAAGAACTACAAAATATAACCTTTTGACCTTAGCTTGTAAAATAAAATCTGTATCTACTTACATTTTGATATTTCAATGTAAAACTGCAACATATTACATACCATAGACAAATGTATTAAATGGGAAATTTACAGAAAAAGCTATCAAAAAAATATATGACTATTTATCTATGGGAATAGTTAGGAAGTTACGAACTTAGAGCCTCATTCAATTGCAAGGCCACATCTCACGGTATACAGGCCGTATGCCTGCGGGCTTGCTGCAGGCTTGAACTCTGCTACAATTACGGTGCTATTCAATTGAACAAGCCCTTAAAGTTATGTAAACCATGCAATCGTATGTAGCATTTCAGAGCTACGGACATGTCTTTAACTCCTTTGCGGGTCCCATCTGATACCTGTAGTATTTTCTTCCACATTTGCCTTTTTTGGTGTGAAAACAATTGTGGGCTTGCGGAATTGTTTCAATTGAATAGAGATTTGCGTTTTTTGTGATCGTAACTCTTGCGGATGTGAAAGATCAAAGGCTTCGATGGAGGTGTAAGTTACGGTTGTAACAACTGCAGGTATTTTCAGCCTGTAGCCCGTAGACCTTTTGCGTCTCGCAAAAAGACGTCAATTGAATAGCAAATTGGTTTAGGGGCTCCTTTACGGGCTCCGTAACTTACAATTGCTCTTAAGATTAAGGAAGACTGAAGTAATGTCTTTTTAACAGAAAATAATTATCGATTAAAATACTGTTTCAGTGAGAAATTAGGAAAAACTTTACACAGAAATTGAAAGCACAAAAATAATGTATATGGATATATAAAATATATAATACAAATATAAAATTAGGTTATAATAACACAATAAAATGTGACTTTAATAATAGAAATGTCCTGACACCACTCACAAACTAATCTTGCCTTAAAATTATGCTTAGTACATCAACGTGTATATGTATTATTTTATTTTTTTCATTTTCAATTTAGACTTCAATTTAAGTCTAAACTTGTATACCCTGTCTTTTTAAGTAGAATTTGAGGTGGTTCCATCATATGATCTGACAATATTTAATAATGATTTCATATTCTCTTAAATTAATTGTATTATATAAGAACAGTCCCTTTATGTTTTTAATTCCAGTTTCTTTATCTGTGTCCCCACTTGTGGTTAGAGAGAAAGCAAGAGAGGGAGAGTATTTCTCAGAATAAAATATTTTTAGACCTTCATTTGTGAACACAAATGTATTATTTATTTACTGTACTCTGTAGAGTGGAGGACGTCTACCAAAATGTTGCCTACCAGCTAAATTATGTATGGTTAAAAGCCTTTCCACAAATTCTATAGCACAAGTAAAGTACCAGCCCCACACTGATGTGATCCATTTAAGATCGAAACAGCTTGTTTGTGGTTTCCTATCTACCCACAATCCATCATATGCAATGCTTTAAAGCTGTGTAATACAGTAGGCATATGCTGAAAGGAGCCATGTATAGAGTGGTATCAGATTGAAGTGAAAATACATTGTGGACTCTTTAGTGGTGTAAGGAAATTGCATAGCTCCATATTTTAGTATGTATAAAATCCTAATTAATTCATGGCTATATAACGTACTCTATACTTCCAATATTCAATTCTCTTGATATAAATTAAATTCCAACCACTGAATGATGTCCTCACAATCCTACTTTAAATGAATTGTTTCCATGCAATTATATTGCATGGATTAATCTCATTTTATCATTTATAAACTACTTTTATATATATAGTAGACTCTCAGTTAACCAGAACTAAAGCAACCAGAACTCTTAAGCAACCAAAAAAACAAAAATTAAAACTGCACTTTAAATAAAAATTACACTTTACAAGGCTCAACAAATGGCAGGAGCCAAGTTGCCATGCCACAAAATGCTTACAGGCACCTAGATTGCAATAACTTTATGTATCTGCAATTCAGACAGGCATGAGTGACTGAGCCAGGGCAGTGTTGGCGTTCAGCACCGCACCCTCCAGCCGAATGTACTTGTGTGTAAGTGAGGAGTGAAAGCTGCTGCTGCTAGAACAGCCTTTGCTGATAAATATACTTAGCAGAGCATCCTATGTGCAGCTAATATAAGCCTCTCTAATAGTGACTCTTATTCAACCAGAAACTACATTTATCCAGCATCTACCCATGGACGCCGGATAACTGGGAGTCTACTGTATTACACGCTGTACACTGAACTTATTGCCATGGCAACACTTCCTGCTAGGTGCATGTAACTGTAATGCCTGTCATATTATTTTCCATAGCAACTAGCAAGCAGCACATTCTTTGTGTTCATTCACTCTAATAATGCTTCACATATTCTACATTAAACATCTACCAATATCACTTAGTCTTCATTAATTAATATGTTTATGTAATTAAACAGTTTTCCTTCTCAATCTATTTAAAGTCCTAAGTTTACAAGGATGTACTGTATATTTAATTAATTCAATGACTATATAATTTATGTCACTCTCTTATTTAGCAGTTAACAACATATTCAAACAATCATGCATTAATCCACCCAAATTGTATTCCTTTCAGTACTATAAATCATCATCCTTACAAATATTTTTTTCACACTTCATTTGAAGATAAGGCCATTATTCTAAATATTCACTAAAGTAATTATCCTTTCCTCTTTTGTATCCACTGCTTCATTACTTCACTTCCTTTTTCTCACCTAGATCATGGCTGGCCTAGCTCAGTCTGATGAAGAAAGTGCTCTATCCTCAGGCCCTTCATTGACTACTGAGCTAGGTACCCCTGAATTAACCCCTTAATCTGAACTTGGACCATTACCAAATTATTGTATTGTTCAATAGTTCAATTATCTTTACTCTCTGTGACCATATGGACCACAGCATATCTGGCATATCTGCCATTAACTGCTTCTCTGAGCTCCCTCGAGCTCATGTTCATTGCTTTAATGGCCTTCAATCTTTCCCAACATCAGAGTCTTGACACATATTCCAGCTAGAAAAGAACAATTGCACAGATGATATTTCCCTCAACGCTCAAATTGCCACTCCATCTACCCAACCCAGCTTTACTCTTACACCACCAGAACTTCATCAGAATTCAGCAACTAAGCAATTTAATTCTGGGTTTCATCAGCTGTCAGATATTCAAAACATTTCTCATTCTCAATTATTTCATCCCTAGTGTTATTAATCAGTTCTTCAATCTTGAACCTTCAGCTCCTGTTAAGTACGCAGTACTAAATCGCCTATTGAAGATAATCCAAGTACTTCCTCTTCATCTTCTCCATTTATAACCTAAGCTCACTTAATTGCTGTGAATACCCGAGAGACATCATTGAGGGCAGGGACATTAATATAGCTTCCATATTAGGTCAAATCTAAAAAACCTAGACTACAGAAAAAACCCTTTACAGAAAATTGTATCCGAGCATTTAGTTTATATTGAGACATTATGTGCCCTACCCACCAGAAAGAAACAAATATGGATCAATATCTATATCTCAAAGTAAATCTTCACTGCAAATATGGAGGACACATATTTTATGATTATCATATGTAATTTTGCACTAAAGCATTCATTAAAACAATTTAATTATAAGACTATTTGGCATGTTATAGACAACAATGTATCTTTTCCTACAGCCTTTTGCCCAAATCCACCTGAATCTAGTACCAGTCAACAAATGACTACCACCACCTCACCTCCCTTAACCATACAAGGTATAACAACAGTTATTGTTTAGACTGCCCTATTCTATACCACAGATTATCAGACACATACAATAACTTTAATGTCCCAGAATGCAATTACTGTGGTTGCAGACTGTCACGACCCGTTACTACAATTGGACTTCGTAAGAACTTGGTTCAAACATATCCAGCAGAATCATGCAGTTCTTTTACACCTCTAAAAGCAGAAGATGGACCAAACCCAAGTACCACGCCCACAAGCTTGCTTCAACAGACCAGGATATCAAGAACACAATAGCCATCGACTGTGACTATTCTCCACCACTGAATACACTATACAATCCTTTAGAATATTAGGATTAGTTCACAGAATGACACTTACACCTTGATTATGTAAGTCCAAAAAACGACCACACCTTTATTTAGTCACATTTATACCACAGGCTGGCCATTCACGATAACCCTTACTCCTTAGGTACACAGAAGATAGACCAATGAGCAATAGCCTGTCCCTGGTTCACTGGGAGACCCTGTACATCTAGAAAACTGCTCAAGGGCTTTTATCTGGTAATGAACTTACGATAATTTCTCCATGATGTAGGGGCCACTTGGCTCTGTGCTTGTGTGATCTAACTTAGATCCTGCATTGTCACAGTTTCCTTAGACATGTCTATGTGTACAAGTATCTCTGAAGATTAACCTATCTCTCAAGGACCCACCAGACAATAGCAGTTGAGGGCACTTAAGTCCCCCTGATCTTTGTATTTGTTTAGGTGGGGCTGGGTGAGTCAGAAACAGTGTATGACCTCCCTGTTACTGTCCATGTAAGTTGTTATGGTACCCCATAGCTCTCTTGTCCCTGAGAACCCATGTTCACACTGTAATACAATCATAATACACACAATACAAATGTCATTTTAAAACCATACAGCAACAAAAAATGCATGAACATAGTAATAAACAGTCCAGTCAGGCCCTGGGCATGACACAGACTTTTATACATCTCCTAACTCTTGTAAAGCTTGTGTTAAATCAATATGATCTAACAACAAATGTGGGCAAATAACTAATAGAAACAAACAAGTTTAAGAGATGGTTTATATCCATTCCATGATTTTTACACTACTGTCCAAACCTCAAATAGTCTCAGAATTGATTAAAAAAGAAGCAGAAAAGGTTTTTTTATCTTGTGGTCCTTTATAAGCTCTCCTTTTCCTAAATGGAGAGTCAATCCAGTTGGTATCATTATTAAAGCACCCTTAATCATAAACCTTTCTGCCCCACATGGCTCAAACATGAATTCTCTAATATTATACAAAGATTTATTCAATTCAATCTACTTGTATAGAAGCATCTATTACGCTAATTCTACAATTCAGAAAAAATACCCAACTAAGCAAAACAGATATCACAGATGTGTTCAGTGAGTACCTACCTGTTCATCCAAATCTTTAGCATATCTATTGTACTTAAAGGGAAAATGATACTATGTTGCTTTTAATGATACAGGGTCAACTCTCGCTTTGTGAACAGAGTTCCTTTCCACACCTCATGAGCTGAAGTGGACAGCAGATTTTAGTAGCCTTTCATTAGATCAGATAGCCACAAAAGAGCATGAAAATCCCAGCATCCAGGAAAACAAGACAATTCAGTCACTTATGTAGCTTCTCTTTACAGGGATATCCAATGGTAGCGAAACTCATTACCACAAAGTAATTTAACAGTGCTGCCATTAAACAATATTACCTGGTAACGTAATTAAGATCACTAGTTCAGAAGGCCAAGTTAACTTAATTACTCAGAGCTGTTGCATACTATGTGATTGGTTAGTAGCTGGTTGTTTACATCTCTCCCCAAGCAATAAACTGTCCCATTTGAAGCATTGTGTCAACTCCACAAAGGGCCTCTTAGATCACACTTTGCAATAATAATTTGAGTATACCTCCATAGACCAGGCCACACAGTATACTGTACCTTCAATTCCTACAAAACTTTTTATAAAACATTGCATACAAATATCAGGCATGTCAAACATGAATAGTAGGCAGTATTGATCCAGGGAGAAGTCCAGTCGCCAGTGTCTGGGATCAGGAGGGAATTTATTTATTTGTTTTAAACTAATTAATTAATAGTTAATCTGCATATTGCAGATCAGAGGAGATCTTAAAAGGTTGAACTTGATGGACTGAAAGTCTTTTTTCAACCTTAAATACTATAGGCCTCATTCTATTACCGGCCGTAGGAGATGCGGGGCCGCAAGGACCGGCCGCAAGCTATTCTGCTATTCAATTTCCCTCCGGCCGGGGATTCCGACAGGCTTGCGGCCGGTGCCTTGCTACCCCTTGCGGCCGCACGCGCCGCAGGAAAGCCTTTCATCTAAAACGGCCGCAAGAGTTTCGGCCGCAAGAAAATCCTGGTTGCTATTCTTTTGCTCCGGGAACCCTCTCTGCAAGGCTAAAAGCGAGCCGCAGCTTACTTGCAGGAAAAAGGTCCCACTAGCACCAATTAAGCACATTATAAAGCCAAAATAAAGCCATCCTGCACTCTGAGGAGACTAAAAAGTGATTGTAGGTGTTAGCAAAAATAGCACAACATTCCCCTACACTCAAATCCGTAAAAAACATATTTTTTAATTTATGTCAAAAATCCATGTAAAAAGTCCAGAGTGCTTGGAGCACCTCAGACCGGGCCATGCTGCGGCCGGAAAATAAACAGTTAATGTAAACTCGGATTTGGGCTGATGTGCAAGCTTGAGAGTGGGTTACTATTAATCCTCATGTCCCCCAATATGATCCCTAGCAATAACAGAGCTTTACAGTGCTGTCTTGAATTTATTTTTGACTTTAAAGATTTCTGAGCTTACGGCCGGTTGCAAGATATACGGCCGGCCGTAAGAGGAGATCCTTGCGGGGCCGTTTAATAGAATTGCAAGATAACGGAACCCCCGCAAGGAATCGCAGCCTTGCGGCCATTTTACGGCCGATAATAGAATGAGGCCCTATGTAACTATGTAACTATGAATATAATCACTATAGCAAGCTGTTGCATGAAAATATAATGACACCACTATTAAAATATAACGAAACAACCACCTTTGTATTAAGGTGTATAGTGTATAGTGCATTTGTATTATAGTGAATAAATCCAGAGTTATACATGATACCACCATTACAGTGAATCCCTTAGCCTATCTTCTCTAACCCCTAAGTGGCACATGATGGTTTGCGATCACTTACGGCTGTAATTTTTGCAGAATTCCTAAACTGGATTCTGTTCTCCGCCACCTGTATGATGTTCTAATAATTGACACTCATAACAGTAAAGTCAATAGCATTGTTAAAACTACTGATTTGTTCAACAAACAACATTCCAATTACGAACAGAAGTGAGTTCCTGATTATCATACACTAATCTGCTCCACGTAGAATAACCACATGATGAAATCTTATCCAATAACAAATAAATAAGCTATAAATAGTAAACTTATTTGAAGACGTGATTTACAATCATTACTAGGCTATCTATTTTTCACAAGAATAAGGGCCTTTATTTATCACTTTTTAACCAAATTACCTTCCTTTTGAGGCCAAATCAATGAATTCATAATCAATTATTTTATCATAATCATGAATGCATTGCAGGACAAAATTATAGTCACAGCGTGTTCTTCAAACAAAATATTAGTCCCTCAAAAATCATGTCCATCTCTCTATCCAATAACAAGTGCCAAGTCATTTTCAATAGACATATATATCCTTACTCTCAGCAAACAAATTCAAGCTGTGGTTTCTTCAATGCGATCCCATTTTCCCTCTGTGATGCATCTCCTGAGGAATATTAATTGACTTTCTTTAACAAATACTTTTCACATCCGATTGCATTCAGCTAATGCCAAATAATTCATTTTATTATCAACAGGACAATCATCAAGTCATTTCGATCTAAGCTCCCACATCAAATAAATAATATAATCTGTTTCTGAAAGAAGCCAACACAATTCAACCTTCCAATGCATGAACACTTCAACCTTTGTAGATGTAAGCACTTTGTAGACTCCATAATCAGAGACCAAGGTCTTCCTAGAAAGACTTGGCTATCACAAATTTTTCTGACGGAGAATGCCACTAATTATACATTAGTGGCATCTACGACATTTATAACTCCCATGAATGCTCCAAGAAAGATAAATATAAGGATTGGGAAGCAGATATGAAATGGAACTGGGAATGGGAAAAAATGCGATATAGCCTGGAGAAATATCTATAGATGCTACATTAAATCAGAGTTTATTGGAAACAGCGATTAAAGTGCTGCAACAAACTTACTTAACCCCAGAGCGAATCGCTAAATGGAAACATAAAAGTCCAGTCCAAACTGTTTTAGGGGGTGTAGCTTAATAGGCTCCTTGTTTCTGGCTTGGTGGGCCCCAAAGTTAAGGTAATCTGGAGAACACTATCTCAATTAGTGACAACTGTTTAATACCCAAATCAAAGCAGAACTTGAGTCCTGCTTATTTGGGATCCTGATAGATGCAATCCCATACTCTCTAAACAAACTGTGGCAATTTATGTGTCTAGTGGCAAGAAATGACATTGAAATTGGAAACAAAAAGAACTAGACTTTCAAAGGGTTATAAATAAGATTGAATACATAGCTATTAATAAAAAAATGACTAATTTCCTGGAAGACTCAATGCCCAGTTATCTGGAGGTCTGGGGGCCCTGGATAGAATATAGGGAGGGCGTACAAAGATAGGCTATACATATACCTGAATAACTCAGATCAAGCGGTGAAGAGAAAGGGGGAGGCCTAGACAGGGACTGGCCATAGCTGCAGATTTGCTTGGGGTAGTGGACTGCGGACAGTCAAGTTAAATAAAAATTGCTTTATAAATACAGGAAGTGATCAGCAAAGCATTGGCCTGAGTTTTTTTTTTTTTTTCTTTTGTTTTTTTTTAGTTATAATTGTTGATTAAATAGGTTCTCCCATATGCTCAAATCAAGACAACGACAATACCATGTATGTAAAGTCTTTATTGTTGATATTGAGAGCACTGTTGTGACTTGAAAATTCTGAACCTTTTCAAATGTTATCCAGAAAACGGAAAATGTATGTTGTAAGACAGATACATTTGCTAACGCTTTAGCAGCGAGATAACGAGTTGTCTCAAAATAGATGTAATAGAATTACTGTCTAATAAAAAGTTAATGGAGAAATAAAAAAGGAGGGTTGTCGTGCTCTACCCTAAAATGATATCATACCGCTGCCCAGATCGCATTCATTCCCCAAACACACTCCACTGAACAACAACCAGCCTGGATATTTATGGAAAATTACCAAATGAAACCCCAAACATGGGAATCCGTTATATGGAATCCATCAATCCCTCAACATATACTGAAACATAACAACCCTATGATAAAGCTTTCGATAACTAACTGGAAAAGGGCTAACTCAAAAAAATCAATTGGCAGCTATATTAACAGGATTAACCCCTACACTTACATCTCAACCTATTTGGGACAGCTTGAGAGAGGATTCTAAAAATTGGTGGACAACAGAGAAGGAGAAAACGACTCCAATACTTCAGAGCAGCCATCTTTTTTTATTGCAGGGGAGGAGACTGCAATTACAGAAAAAAACAGAGAAACAGAAACACTCCTGTATCATGCCAGCAATGATGAGCAGGAAAAGGGATGCACAAGAACTAGAAGACCGGGATGTAGAGAAGGAGCAAGAATCCAAAAAGAAGAAAAGATGGACATTTGATACTGTAAAGATCTTCAATCTTTCAAGCAGAATTTCACAAGAGAACGAACTATGTGCCCTACCAAAAGGTTTATCCTTTGCACCAGATAAGGAACC
Organism: Discoglossus pictus; assembly: GCA_027410445.1. Lineage (NCBI taxonomy): Eukaryota > Metazoa > Chordata > Amphibia > Anura > Alytidae > Discoglossus > Discoglossus pictus. The sequence goes on along the minus strand of CM050172.1, from coordinate 64,852,186 downwards.
AATGAATTTTGACCTTTTTTTATTGGTATGGAGAAATTTGTACGTAAGATAACACTGGCAAGACAATTTGCCAAAATCAAAAAAGACAAAAGGTCATGAATGAAAGTGTTTGTGAAGATGATGCCCATGGGACACAATTTGATTCAGAAGATCTTAGCACATTAAATAAACTGAAATAACTAAATGGCGAAGATGCCAATACAGATTCCTCATGCATTATTCCGTATACATTTGAAGAAGGACAAATCAACAAACAGATTCATCATACAACGCTACAATCAAAGTCTGTCTATTATCCTATTCAATCCCAAGGGAATTATATTCCTGTTTTTAAGAAAACTATGTTAAAAGAAATTGACAAAATTTGCTCAAAAAACTTGTCCCAAAAAATTCCAATTTGACTTTGAAAGAGAAAAATGCATTAAAAGAGCTAGAAAAAGATACATCCATAATCATCAGACAAGCGGACAAAGGGGGTGCAATTGTCATTCAAGATAGATCGGATTACATTAAGGAAGCACATAACTTCATCGATGACATGATGAAGTATCATAAATTACAGAAGGACCCAACAGAAGAATATATGGCCAAGTATCAGTTACTCATCTGTGATGAATGGAATCATCAATCAGAAAGAATTCAACTAGTTAGATATGAAATATCCTAAGATAACCACATTGTTCCATATGCCAAAGATACATAAGGACCCAGTGAATCCCCTTGGGAGACCAATAATCTCGGGAATAGGCTCACTCACAGAACATTTATCTGAATATGTTGATTCTTTTCTAAAACCTCTAGTGACAGGTTTGAAATCTTATCTAAGAGATACAATAGATCTACTTGAAATTGTGAAGGGCATCACATGGAAAGATACTTGTCAAGAGTAACCCATCAATATGTCAGCATTGTACACCTTAATAACGCAAACAATGTTTACATAAGAAAAATGATCTTGATGCTGTAAAGAGAGATTTGATTTTGGACGGGTTTCATTTCATACTAACGAATAACTATTTCATCTTTGAAGAATAATTATTTTTACAAATCAGAGGTACAGCAATGGGGACTCGCTTTGCGCCCAGTTTCGATAATCTAAAAATGGGTCAATGGGAAGACGAATATATATGGAAAGTGAATCCTTAAACGAAAAACATTGTCACCTGGTACAGATTCATAGATGACATAGAAATAATTTGGGAAGATACAGTAGACACAAGTGTCTCAAACTTCATTGCTTATGTCAACAATAACAGCATGTACCTGAAATTCACCCTCAATACTAACAAATTTGAGATCCCATTTTTGGATGTAGCGTTGATGGGGTAAAGTCTGAATAGCAATACAAAACTCTTTAGCAAGCCCACAGACTCCAACGGGTACCTACATGCCAGGAGTGGCCATGATCACAGGTGGATCAAGAACATCCCATATGGGCAATTCCAGAGTTTAAAGAGAAATTTAAAGAGAAGGATTTTGAGAAAGAGTTTGTCACTTATGAAGAAATTTGAGGAGAAGAAGCATAGTTAATAGGTGGTGACAAAGGGGTATGAGAGAGTCAGAACAGTAAACAGATGGGACCTTATAACCATCAAAAACTAAAAAATAAGAAGAAAGAGAATAACACAAATAGATAAAGTGTATATTCCAAACAACATACAATAAGGGAGTGAAACATCTCTCCAAATGCTTAGAGAAGCTGCGTCCTATCCTCAAGGAGGATGAAATCCTCCAGGATATTCTGCCGGAGCGTCCCATGATCACATTCAGAAAGAATAGAAATATGAAGACCATTTTGGCACCAAGCAGACTAAGAAAAGTGGAAAGCATCAAAAGTGAAAATTGGCAAACCACTACTACAGGTTGCCTTAGATGCGGAACTACCAGTTGTGGAACATGTGGATTTCCTAAAAAGAGGGACAAACAAGTGATCACTTCAACAAGTAAAAATACAACTTTTGTGATATATGCAATAACTTGCAAGTGCCAAAAGCAATACATTGGATGAACTAAAAGGACTTTCAAAAACAGATTTTGGGAACACCAGTATAATGTTTCTAGAGGGTGCCTTAAAAATGCACATATGGTACAGCATCACAATAAGGAGATGAGTGGTGTAACTGTTCAAGTGATCGATCACATCAAACCTTGCAAACGCAAAGGTAATCATCTATTTAAGTTACGAAGGAAAGAAACGGAGTGGATTCACAAAATTGGTACTGGAACCTGAGGGCCTAAATAGAGGAATAGATTTGGCAGCTTTCAAAGAACAATAGAATGTCAAACACAGAGGGGATTTTATCTATATAAATGCACCTTTCAGGAGCACACCTCTGGCTATACCCACCACCCCTCAGGTCCCCAATCACTCAAGATGTTTTGAAATTAGGCTTTTCTCTAAGCATATCTCCAAATAAATATTCTTCTTTTTTCCCTTTCATTCTCACTACTATAAACATTACCACAGTTCATGGTTTGTAGTTTTTCTGTGATATGGTATGTTTAGAGTGAATTCCATTACACTGCATGATAAATCACCCTATCACATGTTAAAAAAAATGTCCCAACTGAAACATGCTATAACAAGAGGTCCAGTTTTGGTCTGACTTGCACTCATTTTCATCATCATCTTTTTCATAATTTTTCTCATCTAGAAGTATTTTCATTATTATTCCATTATTATTTTATTATATTATTCTGTATATGTGTAAGAATAATCTTTTTAACTTCAATTATAAATATATATATATATATTTTTGTTTGTGGCTGTATCCTAATGTTAGAGAGACCCATTCTGGATTAGGCCTTTTTAGATTGGATTAGCAACCAGTGAAGCAGGAAGTATACATCCAGCACAATTTGGCGCCAATCCTTGTGTTTAAATAGACATCCTAGGAGCCTTTTCATTCCTGATCACATTCAGCAGCAGAAAGTTGGGTGACGCTTGCCTAGTTTTTGCTTGTATTATATACTATTTCTTTATTTTGAATTTATGAACTAGCTCCAGTATTGCAGTGGCTGACGTGGACCATTTAATCCACTTATTCTAAGCACCTGCTTCGGGATTTCTTCAACCTCAACACCCCATCCTCCCATTGGACACAGGGGAGTGATTCCAACATTCCTCTTGGGACTCCACCACTTGGCACATGGGCTAAGATCTTCAGGAATACTGTGGACTTTTCTCTGGAGACTTTTCATAGCTGCATACGTACCTCAGCAAGCTAAGGTTATTAAATGTGAGTGTAATATATATATTTTTTTATGTTCAATAAATTATCTGTAATACACTATTGGCCTTTTTGTGCTTCTCTTCCCCACATTCCCATTCTTTCATAAACAAATTGGGTAATTGGTTATCAAATGGACAATTCCTTACCTTTGACCAATTGAGCATTAAATATAACATCCTACTCAAGGAGCATTACAATTATTGTAAAATAAAACATTAACAGCCTTTTCAAATCGCAATTCGGCCAATTGAATAGGGCTCTATTTAAGCACATAGCGTATTTTTTTACAAATGTTTTTAGTTAGTGAACTTTTATCCAAAAGCAAGGTCGTCACTAACTAAAAACTTCTGTAAAAAAATACGCTATGTGCTTAAATAGAGCCCTATTCAATTAGCTGTATCGCAATTTAATAAGGCTGTTAGTGACCACACTAATAAAAAAATGTGGATCTATTTACTCTATACTAAATGCCCCGACAACAAATTTCAAAACGAACTTTATGAAACAATGAGAATTAAGATATGGGAACTCAATGGGATACACATAATTGGTGAAAAAATATAAGCAAAGGCTCCCAAAATTGCAGTCTAAAGGTGCTGAACAGAGCTTATCGCACACCTGATAGATTACGTAACATGAACACACAAACATCTTTAAGTTGTTATAGACTATGTATAACTACAGGTACATTTCTCCACACTTGGTGGCAATGCTCGATATTTCAGAACATTTGGACGAAAGTCATAGAATTGGCATCTACCATTTTGAAGACAACAATACACCCCACAACTTCACCTCCAAGAAATAATACATACACTAAATATTTACAGAAATATGGGATGTATTTATCAACTCCCCATACTCAATCACAATCATATAAAAATTACAAATATCACAAAACAAACACTAAAAAATGATATTAAAACTAACTGAATTGATAACCTCTCGGAGTGGAAAGCGGAAGCTGAACAGGTACGGATTCAATAACAACATTATTGACAAAATTGTTATCTGGAGTTCAAACCTATTAGGGATAAAAGGAAAAAAAAATCAAGTATGACTCACTCAAGTGTAATTCCCCCCACCCTCACCTGAATGTTAGGGCTAGTTCCGTTTAATTTAATATGTTTTAGATTCATTTAGTTAATATGTTTTACTGAATCTACAGCTACAGCCAAACGGAGAAAAGAAAAAAACGAAGGACACCGGTAAACAAAAGAACTACAACAACATTTTTTTTTTTAAAAGCTCTGAGCCCCTGTCACGACCCACTCTCTGTCTGGGGTCTTTTGCCCGGATTTGGGTTACTCTGGACCTTCAGCAGTTTTGATTACAGGAACACCATGTCTCAGCCCTTGGTTTAGACTGAGCAATATTGACAGTAAGACTGACGAATCTTACTGCAAGCAAATGTCCCCGGGTAAATAATACATCTACACGCCACGTCTTGATGAAAATTATGAACATCCAAAATTTTCCCAACTACGCTGATAGTCATGACTCTTCTGGATTGGCTAGGCCATCTGCACTCTCTCCACGTTCAAGTCCTTTAGAAAAAAGTCCCAAAGTGCAGAGTAAAAACCTCCCCCAGCCCTTGGCCTTGCTCCCACTGTATAGAGCAAATTGCTCTTCCCATGCAACCCCCACTCAAATAGTCCAGGATCCCATCTCTCTCTTTTTGGCAGCAGCATAGAAGTCACTGGGGACACAGAGGGTTGCACCCATACACTCTTCTGAGGCAAAACAGTATTTTTTTGAACCCCATAAAACAACCCTTGTCCCATAGCAACCCCTTTCCCTCCAGCCAGTCCCCACAGCTGGGCTGGGGTTTCTAAAACAGTCTCTGGGCCTATGGGACAAGGGACAGCTCCTCTTGGCTTTCTTCCTCTGGTCCCGCTGTTTCCGTTGCAACTTGGGGAGCTACGTTGCTCCCACCCAAGCTGTGCTTACACTCCTCTGACTTGGCTGGGGGGCTATGCTGCTCCCATCCGGTTGAGCAACTTTATCCCAGTCATTTATGTTGAACTGGATCTTTGGAGTGATGTCTGTTACTGTGGGCCCCTGGACAATGGTTATCCAGGGTATCTCCCCATTTGGTACACCCTCTTTCATGGTGCCACTCTGCACCCATAACGCTTTTGTCAAGGCTGGCATGCTTGCTGCCCCAGCCTGGCTCTTTGTGCCCCTGGCACTCTCTTGCTGTGTGAGGTCAGGTTCCCTGTAGGCAGAAACCAATTCCTTTCCCTTCCCACAGTCTTTTAAATAGCCCTCCTGGGCTCTGTGCTTCACTGGCACCTCTAGGAACAACTCCTCTGGGGTGTCAGGGTACAGACAGTGGTTATCTGATGCAGGCTGGGGAATCTCATCATTCCCACCCAGCCTGGCCTCTAAGGCTCCCTTCCCACCATCCATCACATAATCATCCCGAGCCTCTGGATCCATTAGCAGTTCTGGCCAACACACTTTGCCTAGAACTTCTGAGGGCAGACTTAATTTATCTGGCCCTAGCTTGTGAGCAGTTCCCACTTCCTCTGGGATCAAGTCTCTTGGGGTATCAGGGGGCAGACATGGATTATCTGACCCCACCCAGAGAACATTCCACTGGGTCTCTGGCTCTTTGGGCTGGTGACTAGGCCCTGACACAGTCGCTGCATGTTCTAGGGGACAACATTCTCCCTCCCCAGGAGTTGGTAAAGGGACAGTATTTACCCCTCCCCACTCGTCACTTTGTTTACCATCCATAAAAGCCTCTCCCCAACCCCAGTGAACATACTCCCTCTGGTACATACCGTCTGAGTTGTAAAAATACTTCTTGGGTATCGCATCCCACAATTGAACATACTCCGCCTTCAGTTGCTGCTCTTGCCGAACCAGGGGTTCTAGCAAAGAAGCCTCCGGGAACCATGGTTCCAGTCCCAGACCCCGGCAGCGTTCAACAAACAAGTTATTATTCCTCCTTGCAGTCCCCATGCCACATTCCGGATCCCCATTCAGAATCTCCTCGACCCCATATTCTAGATCCAAACGAAAATAGAGATTCTCTCTCCGGCCACCCAAGGACTCTATCCTGGCAAGGTACTGTTCCTCCAAGTCCATCTCTTTCTCTACCAGTTCCTCCAACCAGCTTGCCAGCTCATGGCCATGCCATAATTGCAGGAATGCCATCCATTGATTTAGCAGGAGTAGTCTGTAGTCCTCTGCTTCCCTCTGCTCCATTTTCTGGTCCTTCTCAGAGTATCCCACCACTGCCACCAATTGTCACGACCCACTCTCTGCTTGGGGTCTGTTGCCCGGATTTGGGTTACTCTGGACCTTCAGCAGTTTTGATTACAGGAACATCATGTCTCAGCCCTTGGTTTAGACTGAGCAATATTGACAGTAAGTCTGACGAATCTTACTGCAAGCATATGTCCCCGGGTAAATAATACATCTACACGCCACGTCTTGATGAAAATTATGAACAACGTTTTATTTTGGAACAACATATTTAAAACATTTCACACACACACACACACACACAGTGGAGGGAGTGGCTGCCGTGGATCAACATTTCCCCTTTCTCTGGCCAATAGGGTAACCTCCAGAGTAACCTAATTACCTCTGTCCAATGCAACAGAGGTAGGCTATAGGAAACCAGAAGAACCCTCCCATGGGCCAACCCCAGGTGTGGCCACCAAGCTCATTCTGACCCAGGCTCTCCCAGTGGAAACTTCCTGTGTGAGCTCCTAGGCCCCCCATTGTTATCTAGGTGCCTGGCTGTCTGCCCTGATGCCATTGTCTTGGGATGCTATCACTTCAAGTGTTTACCTTAAGTGATAGCTGAAAGGCAGATTGTTGATCCACTCAGGTTACTATCTGTAGGCTGTAATATTGCTACCCAAGTACAGATAACAGCCACTCTCCTCTCATACACATCTACAAATACAACACCCAATGTTTCACCCACATACAACCAACATATCCCACTAGCTCTCTCACGTGACACCCATTACAATGAGCCTAAACATGGAAGGGATGGGAATATGCTAAGGGGTAAACTTATAATACTTTATCCCCTAGACCACAAAATAACAATATAACCTTATAACAGTATAACAGTGGATCTGTGAGCCCAAACCCCACTAAGTACAGATGTAGATATCCTGTACTCCAGTTGTCTTCTACATGGCCATGTGGAGAGTAGAGTCCGATCATAAAATGGCTCCTAGAGGTGACCACTGCCAGTCCCAATATGGCTCCCATTGTGACCACTGCTGCCAGTCACAGGATGGCTGTGCCAGTCACAAAATGGCCACCGGCACAGTTCACGCCACCTCAATATGGCGACTGGCAGATTCATGACACCCCCCTCCAACCACCACCACACACACACTATTAAACCACCACCACACACACACTATTAAACCACCACACACACACTATTAAAACTTATCGTACAGGTATTCTACACCATTATCTAATTAATTTGTCTCATTACTCATTTTCATTTGTGGCAGCATACCCCATAAACTTATTTATCAATAGTATTTTGCAACACATTGCTCACATGCCTCAAACCAGACTCATTTGAGCCTGAAATCATCAGAAACTTATTATCAGCCATTTATTTATTCTTTTTTGTTTTTTAAGACCAATGAAGAAACCACTTCATTATACAATTTTTATACCTCATTATCTGAGCAATTGTTATTTGAGTGGTCACTTAAACAAGTAAGAAATGTAATACCTATTCAACTATTATACAAGCATTTTTTGTTATTTTGTGTAAAAAATATATTATATTATGAGAACAACTTTTAAAAAAATTAAGTTTTCATCATATGAGTTTTTGCTTAATGAGCAATTGTCATATAAATTAAATTCATTCTGTTCATCGGCATGCAGATGGATATAAAATTATTTTATCACTATCACATATATAGTTGTGAGCGTACGAGTCGTTGCTCGCGCTTGCGGGCTCGCGAAGCGAGCCGCGGCCCTCGCGTAGCGAGGTCACTGGGCAAGGGCCGAAGGCGCTCCATGCCAGCAACTGAGGCCCCTCGCGAAGCGAGGGACTCAGTTGCTGGCGAGGTCACTGGGCAAGGGCCTCAAACCCTCGCAAAATTCACGTCGCTACTCAAAAAACACGACACACAAATTACGACACTCGCTAAATTTTACGAGGAACGCAAACAACGTACGAAACACGTTACCACACATTACGACCTCGCAAACATCGGACGCAACACGCCGACATACAAACATTTAAAACACAATACATACACACAGCACATACATAAAAAACTTACCTACACCAAGAGGGAGCACCCAGGACCTCAAAAATGCAACTTACACCTCGATTTTACTCGAAATAAAACAGTTTAGAGACTAAAAAAAAATCTAAGCGAGAGAAAAAATGGCCGCCGAACAAAACGAAAACGAGGCTACAGCACTCTAAACTCGCAAAACACCACAAAACACCTACGGATATTCCGATACAGACCTATACCACACATTACTCGCCATTTTACGCCAATGCGGAAGTACAAGACTACGCTAACGGTTTGGTCTCGCGCACGCACAGTGTTACACTGCACACATTCAGCATGCTTATACAGCAGCTCCACACCACTAATGCTGCAGCAACATCAACACAGATTGCCAGCTCTTCATCACAATGCTTCAAAATAGGTACACTATATTCATTTACTAATTTAGCTACCTTACAATTTCATTGCCGTCATTTTTTGACGGGCAATTCGCTAGTCATATATAATGTATATAATTGTCGAACTTACGGATTGTCGGTCATGCAATGTTAAAATGTTTGGGCTTGCGCATGCGCAATGAGTGCCAAAAGTGCTCATCGCGAGGCTCAAACATTTACGGGCTTGCCCATGTGCAATGAGCGGCAAAGTGGGTGGGAGAGAGAGAGACACAGGGGAGGGAGAGGGTGGGAGAGAGATTGAGACACATGGTAGGGAGAGGGGGGAGACACACACACACAGGGGAGGGAGAGGGCAGAAGAGAGATACACACACACACACTGGGGAGGGAGAGGGTGGGAGAGAGAGAGAGAGACACACAGGGAGGGAGAGGGTGGGAGAGAGAGACACAAGGGAGGGTGAGCGTGGGAGAGATGGAGACACAGGGGATGGGGAGGGTGGGAGAGAGAGAGACACACACTCAGAGGGAGAGGGTGGTAGAGATGGAGATACAAGGGAGGGGGAGGGTGGGAGAGAGAGAGACACACACACAGAGAGGGAGAGGGTGGGAGAGAGAGAGAGTGACACAGGGGAGGGAGAGGGTGGAAGAGAGATACAGGGTGGGGGGGAGACACAGGGGAGGGAGAGGGGGAGAGAGACACACACAGAGAAGAAGGAGGGAGAGACAGAAGGAGGGAGGAAGAGAGCTGAGGAGGGAGGGAGAGAGAAAGAGAGAGAGATCGGGCACAGAGATAGATAGGGCATAATGACAGAGAGACGGCGCACAAGGAGAGGGATAGAGTGCACAGTGAGAGGGAGAGGGCGCACAGAGAGAGATGGAGAGGGTGCACGGAGGGACAGAGCGCACAGAGAGAGACAAAGCAGATCATTTATTATACCGTCAATTTTGACAGGCAAATGACTAGTCAGTATAAAATTATACTCAAATATCATTTATATAAGTATACATCTCCTGAATTATTATATATATATATATATATATATATATATATATATATATATATATATATATATATATATATACATATACTTTACCTACAGCACTGTTTTGGGCTATTTAACCCAAACTTTAATATTAAAATACATATTTCTGTAAGGCAGTGGGAAGAAGCACCTGTGGAGTCTTTGCCTTGGGGCATCTCAGAATAAATTCAAAACTGATACCATGGCTGGTTTGTGTAAGAAAACAACAACTGATTCACTCTCTTCACCCCTCCATCTCCCGCTGTAAGATTAGTTTGGATCAACTGCTTCTGTTTATCCCATATATCTCAATAATTTTCCTCTGTGGTATCTAGTTTATGACACATTTTGTTATGTGCACCATAAGATTGATTTTCTGTGCAGATGTATTGTAAGATTATTCTTTTGTTGATAACTGAGCAACAATGTGCTGTTGATAGTGATAGGATAGTTTGGCCAATAAATAACTAAAATATCTTGTGAAATGCTTCAAAGAAATTGAGCGTTTCACTTGCAATACTTCATTTGATTAATGGTGAATAGTAAATGGAAACAAATTATTCTGTCAAAAAATATATAGTAATAAATGTTAATCAGTGTACCGCTTCATTAACTGGCTCACTTAAGATACCATCATGAACAAAGATAATAGGAGTCCTCACTGGGTTGCCACTGCTCTTGAACTCTGTTCAAAGAATATAACCTCCTCTTAATAGATTTGAAGACTCTCCATCACTTGAAATGTCCTGCTATAATAAAGTTCATGCAAGATGGCCAAACTGAAAGCCACGGTTGCAGAAGACATGTGGTAAGAGAAATAACTAGGCAAAAAAGGCTATTTACATTAAAATGGATAGCCCTGCAATAACTGGTATTTAGAATGAGAACAAGTGCACTGGCAGGGAAATAATACACTGTGAAAAGCATACAGTATATAGCTATTACAAACATTGGCCCACATTCAGTATATACGGTGGATATAAAAAGTCTACACACCCCTGCTAAAATGTCAGGTTTCTGTGCTGTAAAAAAATGAGACAGATAAATCATTTCAGAACTTTTTCCACCTTTAATGTGACCTATAAACTGTACAACTTAATCGAAAAACAAACTGAAATCTTTTAGGTGGAGGGAAGAAAGAAAAAAAAGAAAAATAATGTGGTTGCATAAGTCTGCACACCCTCTTATAACTGGGGATGTCGCTGTTTTCAGAATTAAGCAATCACATTCCAAATCGTGTTAAATAGGAGTCAGCATACACCTGCCATCATTTAAAGTGCCTCTGATTAACCCCAAATAAAGTTCAGCTGCTCTAGTTGGTCTTAACCCACTTGCGGGTCCTCTATTGCACTTGTAGGATTTTCTCCTTCATTTGCCATTTACGGGTTGGAAAACATTTGCAGGCTTGGGAAAACTGAGCAATTGAATAGCGATTTGCAATGTTAGCCTTGCAAAAGTGACAGCTCAAAGGCTTCTGGAGGCTGTAAGTTACGAGTTTTTCATGCCCGTAACTCGGAAGCCGATTAGAGCCTTGCAAAAAGACACCAATTGAATAGTAAATTATCTTGAAATCTCCCTTACGGGCCTCCGGATCTCCCGAAACCTAAATTGAATGTGGCCCATTATTTGTAAATGCACAGAATATACTACATTATACCATAGTATTTTGTAGCTGTTAAACAGCAGTCTTTCTCTTGGTCCTTGCTTATTGGTTAGAAAGGCTAAAAGAAAGAATGATACACTGCTTTATTTTTGCATCTGGTTTCTATAGAATTTGATGTTTTTATGATATGATGCTGTACTTTTATATTCAAAGTCAAGCCTCTCTAACACATAATTCTCAATCTTTGAGTATGAACACACTTGTGTACCAGTCTACTCTTCCCTCTCTGTAGTTCTTCATGCTTTCTTTCTCTCTCTCTCTCTCTGCCTCTCTCCTTTCCTCCTTTTTGTCTTACACCTATGCTCTTTCCTACAAATTCTTCAGTCCCAGGGAACATACATAACTGAAAATATTCCTCTCCCACCCTACCCCTCTCTCACCTGCCATTGATGTGTCATTTTTATTTGGTTTATCAATTAACTTGCATCTTATCAGCTAGCAGCACATGCTAACATAAGCCTTCATCCCATAAAATTCTAGGAAGGTGGACTCGCAGCTAGAGGAATTTTGAAAAGCTAAGTACCAATGCAATTATATGCAAAAAAAGATAAAAAATATAGAAACTAAATAAATACTTCTGAAAATAAAAACTCTGGGAGCCTTTATCCTCACTCTTTAGCCCTTAGTCCTTGTTGATTTAGGATTCTGTCCACTTCTGTCTTGATTGAAGCCTTTGGTCCTCATCTTCAGCTTGTGGAAATGGGCCTCCACCTGAAAAAATGGCTGCTCTATAAAAAAAAAAAGATAACCTCCTCTGAGAAGCTCTTCGCTTTATATACTAATTTTGCAGATTACGAATTTCTCCCTTATCTGATCTTTTAAAAGTCTAACCATTCACAATTTACAGATTTCAATCAAGACAGAACAGGACTAATTATTCAGTCAACATGGAAGTGCCCACTTATCCAGGGCTGGAAATTGAGAACAAGGGCTTTACTTACCATTGCTAGGGGATCATCAAAAGATTTTTGCCCCCTTACACGCTTACTGTTGTTTTTTCTTTTCAGTAGTATTTTATATTTTCTGTATTTAGTACTGGGGGCTATAGGGGTCCATGTGGGTCCATTGATGATTCTCATAGTATAATGGTTAACTTTAGGTGCCACAGGAGTCCATAAGGATCTCACGGTATAGGGGTTCATATAAGGTGCCATAGGGATTACTGTAGCTATACTTTAGATAAACATGGCGGTCCATAGATGCATTGGGAGTCCATAAGGACCCCTGTGATTGTACTTTAGTTGGGGGATCCCCTGGCTCATTGAGGGTAGTATGTGTGAAGCAAGGAATGTTTGTGGATCTCCGGGCACATAGAAAGTAGCAGGTATCCAGGGGGATCACCTGGCTCATAGGAGATTGCGGTATTAACCCCTTAACTTTGTTAGATATGAGCAACCAAGTGTTAAATCTGAGACTATTAAGGTGTTCGTTTCCTCATAGTGATAGATTCAAAGTGTCCAGGCTTCATTGAGGCCTTTACAGTGAGTGTGTGGTGGTGGGGAGGGGGGGGGGGGGAGCATTGAATGTACCCATAGGTTTTTTAAGATTTGGAGCTCTTCCAAAGACCTCAAAGTAAACTCCAGCGAGGTTGGATATTGTTATTGGAGTCATATGGTGGAGAGATTTGTAAAAATGGTAATGAGACAGACACTCTGGGCATTTGGAGCCCTTGTATGGCTTTATATGAGGTTAGATTTAAGATTGTGATATGATAGCTTGGTGGTGATTTACAAGTGCACTGGACTCAGCTCAATTTTTACAGATGCCATGTAATGGGCGCCATAAACCTTAATCACACATTGTCATTAACTTATCCATAATGTCCATCCTGGTTAATCTTTCACCCTTTCCCACTATCTCTACCCTACTGTGACACTGCATACGCCTGGCCATTATACAAACTTTGACCGATTGCAACAAATTTCTGCTAACTTCCCTATCTTAACTCGCCTGTACTATTAATAAGTATACAGTTTTTGTAATTTGCAGTTTTCATAATGAGAATAACTTTACTGTTTTTATCATTTGCACTGCTTATGCAATTTTGTAAAGAGGTTTGGATAAAAGCATTCTATAAATGTAAGTATCAAAAAGCCACTGGTCAATTATAAGACTGATTTCTAAAATAGTATATATAAAATTAGAAATGTCACAAAGAACACGGATCATACATATTTTTATAAAATGTACTATTTAGAACAATTGCACTTAAAAATAGGCACATTTTTTAGAGCAAAAAACAACAACATTTTGCTCATTGTAAAATGTAGTTTTCGAAATGTCATGTAGATATATGGGCAAATAATCACAGTGATCCCTCAAGCAATGAAACTGTTTTTATTCACTTCCAGGCATCTAGCATTTCATTATCTCCCACCCCATAAAACCTATACTTGTTTTGTAGATGAACAGAATTACATCGGACAAGGGCATCCTAATTAATTGTGTACTCAGCTTGAGAAGTAAATGATTAATGAGGGTCATAGTAACAGGCCCCTGCCCACCATAGGAGGGCTTCCTTGACTTATTGACTTGAGATATTGCATGTAGATTTAAGGACATTTGATGAGGGAAGGTCAGGCAATGCCAGTCAGAAGCTGACAGCCAACTGTGACTTCATTGATATCAATATGGTAGCATTGAATTTTCGTACTGTGCAAAGAGATAATTATGATTCCCCTTGGAGAGGCATTGTATTATAAATATGATCATGAAAATGAATGCCCTGCATAGTATTAAAATGCTGTATTTACTAAGTTTAAAGTATTGTTCTGATATTTTTTTAGGTTAGGCTTTGCAGGGAGAATATCATTTGCATGTAATGATTTTGTTTTTGTATTCTGTTAATATTGTTTTGATTTGATCTTACCCCTGTATAGCGCTATGGAATATGTTGGCACGTTACAAATAATTAAATAAATATTAGAGAAAGTTGCCAGCATTTGAAAGTAACAAACCTTGGACCTTATGACTTTGGCTAGCACAACACATGTGCGCGCACTGCTATACCGGTCGGGGAGTGAGGAAAGCTGTATACCCCTCCCACTGGGTTGTCCGAAGCTGTGTTGTGTTAAGGTGGATTCCTGGAGTTAGCAGCAGCATATATATCAACAATGATATCGAAAGACTGTTATACAGAAGGTGGGAGCTGGGGATTAGGAGATCAGAATGGGGGACCTGTGGGGTGGGTGGTAGGAGATCAAAATGGTGGACCTGTGGGGTGGGGGGGGGATAGGAGATCAAAATGGGGGACCTGGGGGGGGGGGAGTCAGAATAGGGGACCTGTGGGGGTAGGAGATTGGTATTGGGGACCTGTGGGGGGTGGAGAGAGGACATCAGAATGGGGACCTGTGGGGTGGAGGGGTAGGAGATCAGAATGGTGGACCTGTGGGGTGGGGTGGAGGTAGGAGATCAGAATGGGGAACCTGTGGGGGGAGGAGGAGATCAGAAGGCGGGACCTGTGGGGGGGGGTAGGAGATCGGAATGAGGGACCTGTGGGGGGGGGGGAGAAGGAGATCAGAATGGTGGACCTGTGGGGTGGGGGGAGGAGATCAGAATGGGGGACCTGTGGGGGGGAAGGAGATCAGAATGGGGGACCTGTGGGAGGTGGGAGTAGAACCCCTTCAATCTGATCTCCTAACCCCCCCCCCCCCCCACAGGTCCCCCATTCTGATCCCCCCGATAGGTCCTCCATTCTGATCTCCTTCTCACCCCCCACACGTCCCCCATTCTGATCTCCTTCCCCACCCCACAGGCCCACTATTCTGATCTCCCCACCCCTACAGGTCCCCTATTCTAATCTCCTACCCCCACAGCTCCCCGTCTCTTTTACAGTCTTTACATATCATTGTCGATATATATGCTGCTGCTAACTCTAGTAATCCCCCTTAACACAACACAGCTTCTGACAGCGCAGTGGGAGGGGTATACAGCTTTCCTCACTCCACAACCGGTATAGTAGTGGGCACACAGACGTTGCGCTAGCCAAAGTCATAAGGTCCCAAACCTTTCAGAGGAAAGAGTATTTTTCCTTTAGTCGTTATGATGGTCACATACAAGTATGTTGTAAATAAAACAGGTGATATTACCTTCTCATAGCATAACACTGTCTTCTCACAGGAAAGCATACCTACCCATAGATCAATGCAAAAGTGGCCAGAGCTTTAGTATAGATGAAGAAAATATACCTGTTCCTCAACTAAAGGGGTATATACCCCTAAACCTTTAAATGGCTTGGAGTGAAACCCCACTTTTGTGTAGTTCCTCCAAAAATATTCCTCTTAGGCAAGAGAGAAAAGTGCAAACAAAGAAAAAAACTGTTGAAGTGAGCAAAACAAATACTAGAACACACAAGGTTCTTTGATCTATACCCTTTATAATATAAAAAAATAAAAAAATAATTGAATAACCTTATATACAAATATAAATATCTGCCCATTGAAAACTCATCTCTACCAATACCTGTGAATAGGGAAAACATATATGCTCATAGTATAACCATACCTGCCCAAAAAACAAACATGCCTTCCCATTGATAACAAACACCTGCCATTAGTAGAAGCATACCTCGAAATAGGAAATGCACGTTTGCATTGGAATATGTCCATAGGCTATTAAGTCTGCTTTATAAGATAAACATACCTGTGCAAAAGAAATGGATGCCCACCCACAGAATAAAGTTAATGTGTGCCTGTGTGTATGATAGTCCACTGGATACCAATTCCTGCCTATCGGATAACCATGGGAAACTGTCCATAGGGACACTGCATCTGAAACTCATATATGCACACAGAAAACACATACCTGCCCCTAGGGAATGTATATTTATTCATAGGATTACCATGTCTACTGATAGGTAAAGCATTGCTTCTCATAGGAAACCCATATGTACAGGGAAATGTTTATTTGCGCATTTTCCTGGATATAAGACATCATCCTTCTCCATTGGTTAATCATGCTTACCCATCCCTTGTTCTTCTGATACTGACTGTTAGCACTTAAACTTTAGTTGATGCTCAAGTGACCCCAGCAGATTTGGCAAATTAAATTCAGCTTTTATTTTTTACAAGCTTAAAACATGGGAATATGCTCAAACTTTTATTTTGGACTTTTTAATCAACTTTATATCCTTCCAGTATTATACCTGGTTTGAGACCGGATGCCTCAAAGGCATCACAAATTAAAACATTAGTGGCAATGTGCACCCAAGAGCCACCACCACTCAATAGAATGCTAAATATGATAAAAAATTATAAAATCATTATGAAACAAACTAACTTGTGTAATGTCTTATTATATGTAGACCTTTAAAGTTTTATTTCTGTGCATGTTGACCTATAATATTTGTATTTAACAACATAATAAATGATGGTGTGATACGGAAAATATAGAAAATAATATATACATTAGAGAAAGTGACAAATTAATACCATAATGCTTTGGATATTCTAAAAAGTGTAATAATCAAAGAGGACATACACTTTTAAATCAGATAGTGGAATAAACAGATTACATGGGCACACCAGTTTTTATTCTCAGTTCAATTTATATATTTCCAAGTTACTTGAAGGGTTAAACAGAAAAGCAGAAATATGAGAGCACATTACAAAGAAACTAAATACAATAGATCTGTGGCTGAAAACAGCTGCTGGCACAGTGCAGAAATCTACACATCTGAAGCTGCTCCCTCAGTGTCTTTTTAGAAAAACGAACCGGGCATCAAAAGGAACTTCCTCTCCACTTTAAGGGAAGTCCTGAGGAAACGCAACTTACAAGTCGTCATTGATGGTAAAAAGCAGGTTCAAGCATTGTATCCAGATGCAACTTGGTGCGTCACTCCGGCAGCTGTTCACAAGTCTATTGTAACACCTTTTTTATTTTTTTATTGCAGCATATAATGATTTATTGGTTTTCCGCTTTCATCTACTCACTACAGATAAGTGGCACAGAGGGGTTATTTGTCTAAATCAATAGTCTTATTATGAGTACAAAAACATAGGAAATGAAACATATAGGCATATCAAGCACTATACATAAGGGCCACAATCAGCTCTCTAACTCCTGCCATAACATTTGACATATATTTTTTTAAATGTCATGTCTCTTATAAGAATTTTTTCTTGATATGTGTTAAGAGGAAAATATGTATTTTCCTAGCAGCCCACATGTTGTGCATACATTTCTAATTTCCTGTACTGGTCATTTCCCATCACTTAGGAAATGCTTGTAACTACTGAAGGGTAGATGACTACACTTAGTTTATCGAGGTTCAAATAGCAATCTTTATATATACTCCGCCTTATTAAATTCGATTCAGCCAATTAAATAGGGCTCTATATAAGCACAGAGCATATTTTTTTACAGAAGTTTTTAGTTAGTGAAGACCTTGCTTTTGGATTGAAGGTTAAAAACTTCTGTAAACAAATATGCTCTGTGCTTATATAGAGCCCTATTCAATTGGCTGATTCGCAATTTAATAAGGCTGACTATCTATTAGGGATCTTACACACAGGCTGTTTATTAACATAGCTGCTATATTATTTTGCCTTTTTTGCATATTATTATAAAGAAAGTTGATTCTATAAATCATTTAAATTATACAAGAGGGAATAGAGGCGGCTTTACATGTGCAGAAGGAATATAACAAGTGTTGCAAAAAGCTATTTCTTCGGACAAAGTAGAAAATGAAAAGTTAATTGGCAAGGAGAGTAAGACTATGCCTAAAGAGTGGTTTTTAATATATTAACAGAGAGAAGGCTAAGAAAGAAATATTGAAAACTAAAATTTTAAACCAGCCATCAGAGAAATTCTGAAAAATGTTTTTTTACTCAAGGCAGCTATCAATAATAGGGACACTGCTAGTTAAAACAAACAATTCTAATTGACACTTCATCCCCGTATTGTCATCTTGTAAGGAGGATGCTTCTTCGCCACCTTATTCCTTTCCCCACTTCCCTTTTCTCTATCTTCTTTTCATATTTCCCTTTATTATTTACTATTTGAATACACACTGTGGCCCTCATTCAATTGCAATTTGGCCAATTGAATAGGGGCCTCATTCTATTAGCGGCCGCAGCCGTTGCGGGGCCGCAAGGACCGGCCGCAAGCTATTCTGCTATTCTATTCCCTTACGGCCGGAGGCTCCGGCAGGCTTGCGGCCGGTGCCTTGCTATCTCTTGCGGCCGCTCGCGCCGGAGGAAAGCCTTTGATCTAAAACGGCCGCAAGAGATTTGCAATTCAATTGCTCCGGGAAACCTCTCTGCAAGGCTAAAAACGAGCCGCAGCTTACTTGCAGGAAAGAGGTCCCGCTAGCACCAATTAAGCACATAAAATAGCTCAAATAAAGCCATCCTGCACTTTTAGAAGACTATAAAGGGATTTTAGTTGTTAGAAAAAATAGCACATAATTATCCTGTCCTCAAATCCGTAAAATATTTAATTTTTAATATCCGTAAAATATCCATGTAAAAAGTCCAGAGTGCTTGGAGCACCTCAGACACACCCACGCCGCAGCCGGAAAATAAACAGTTAATTTGAACTCGGGTTTGGGCAGATGTGCAAGCTTGAGAGTGGGTTACTTTTAATCCTCATGTCCCCCAATATGATCCCTAGCATTTACAGAGCTGTACAGTGCAGGCTTGAATTTATTTTTCAGTTTTTATATTTCACAGATTACGGCCGGTTCCAAGATATGCGGCCGGCCGTAAAAGGAGATCCTTGCGGGGCCGTATAATAGAATCGCGAGTTAACTGAACCCCCGAAAGGAATCGCAGCCTTACGGCCGATTTACGGCCGATAATAGAATGAGGCCCTAGGGGTCTAAATAAGCACATAACATATTTTTTTACAGAAGTTTTTAGTTAGTAAGCATCTATCCAAAAGGAAGGTTTTCACTAACTAAAAACATATTTAAAAAAATATGTTATGTGCTTATTTAGAGCCCTATTCAATTGGCCAAATCGCAATTGAATGAGGGCCTGTGTAATTACTCAGCGATATCCCCCCTCATGTATTAATATAAAGGGTGGCCTAGGCCTGACTGAATTCAATTAGATAAACACAGAGGCCCTCATTCAATTGCAATTTGGCCAATTGAATAGGAACCTAAATAAGCACATAACATATTTTTTTTAAAGAAGTTTTTAGTTAGTAAACATCTATCCAAAAGCAAGGTTTTCACTAACTAAAAACTTATTTAAAAAAAATATGTTATGTGCTTATTTAGAGCCCAATTCAATTGGCCAAATCGCAATTGAATGAGGGCCATACAAAGCCATATTAAATTGCAATTCAGTAAATTTAAAAGGGCTCTATTTAATCACACAGCATATTTTTTTTACAGAAGTTTTTAGTTAGTGAAGACCTTGCTTTTGGATAGAAGTTTACTAACTAAAAACTTCTGCAAAAAATATAAGCTGTGTGCTTAAATAGAGCCCTTTTAAATTTACTGAATCGCAATTTAATAAGGCTGACAATCTCTTATCTGATCTACCGTTGCTTATACCAGGCAAATTTGTATAACTGTATAACTTAAGAATTTAATCGAGAGTGGGGAAATGAAAGTTAGAAGATTAATGTTAATGTTAATCAAGTTAATAATAGTTTTTTGTAAATTCAAATATGAATAACAAAAAAAAAAAAAAGACAAACCTTTTGTTGCTGATATAATAATATCTTTATTTCTCTCTCCTTAAGCAATCAGGGGAATTTGTACAAGCAGCGTCAAATACCGTATTTATCGGCGTATAACACGCACCGGCATATAACACGCACCGCATTTTAAGAAGGAAATTTTAGGAAAAAAAACTTAAATTTCAAATAAAGAACTTTAAAGCAAAATAAGGGTAGCTCAGAACTTTTTTTTATTAATATTATTAACACTTATAAGGTAAATAACGTAAAATTACAGTAAAAGCAACTGTTTTAACAAAGAAACTTGGATATTATATGTTTTTACAAAAGTTTACTCAGAAATCGCTGCTATCTGGAAAACCAAGAAACTCTTCATCTTCACTGCTATCTTCAATATCTTTGAACTCAACACTGCTGCTTTCACTGCTACTGTCTTCATAAATCAGCTTGTCTTCTTCATCATCCAAAGCATTGCTTATGCCACATTTCTTAAAAGATTTGATAATAATATCTTCTTTAACTGCGTCCCACGAAGTCTTTATCCACTGACACACTTTTGAAATGCCAGGTCTTTTGATTCTCCCAGAACTTGAACTTTCATGTTGGCTTTCATCACACATGTATTTATTCCATTCTTCACGAATGAAGGCTTTGAAGGGCTTGTTAATGGAAACATCCAATGGCTGCAATTGTGATGTAAGTCCTCCTGGAATGACTGCTACTTGTGTTTTGCACATTTGAAATTTTTTCTTTGTTGGTTCTGTAAGATGAGATCTGAATGAGTCCAGTAAAACAAGGATGGCTTCTTTAACAAAGCACCTGGGCGCTTCTCCCACGCATTTCTGATCCAAAGCCTCATGCCTTCTTCGTCCATCCAACCTTTGGGATGAACATGCACCTGTATGCCACTTGGAATCTTCTCCTTTGGAAAAGTTTTCCTTTTAAAAATGACCAATGGTGGCAGCTTGTTTCCGTCTGCAGTGACAGCAAGGACCACAGTATAACGATTTTTTTCATGCCCTGAAGTTTTAATTGTTACTGTCTTGGCACCTTTTGCTTCAACAGTTTTATTTGAAGGAACATCAAAAGTAAGTGGTACTTCGTCCATGTTGCCGATTTGACTAATTTCAAAATTTTGTCTCTTCCTTTGATAATAAATTTATGAAAATGTATTATCTTCTCTTCATAATCTTCTGGCATACGCTGGGCAATCCTGGTTCTTGTTCGCATCCAAAGCTCATGCCTCTTCATAAATCTTTGGCACCATGATGCTGTCCCTTTGAAATCTTGTATTTGCAACTCTTTGCTGATTTTCACTGCATGAATGATGATCATTTTTGTTGATAATGCAATGCCCGCTTTTCTTTGATTTTTTTTGTTTCAATAGTTTTTATTGTCACAGAGTTGTAAATCTTATACAGTATTAATGTTTCAGCAAAGGCTCGCAGGCCAAATTTATGTTGTAGATTGCTTAACCGTAAACTTATATGATGGTGACATTTTCATTTAGTGACAGTTCCATTACATTTTCCTTTTTCTTAACCTTTCTAAGTAACAATAAACTGGTAGCATGGTTGTTTGCCTGTTTTTGAGATTTCTGATGGTTTTAGTATGATATGCTACCTCTTGTTACAGTTTTTAACATACAAAAAAAATTAACTGGAAATAACAACTTTAACTACAGTGTCATTCGTGTGCTTGTGTCTAATGATTCTTCTTTCCGTCCTTTCATGTAGAGGGACCGTGTTTGTATGTATACTAGACAGTAGTTTGAAGTAGGTCACTCACCTCTGAGTCTTGCCGTTTGGCGCTGGTCTTTGGAGTCCGGCAAGGGGGGGGGGGGGCCCAGTTCACTTTTCTTGAATTGGTTTATCTCCTAGTTTGTCTGCTATCTGTGTTTATGTTTGTTATATTTCTATTGCCTGTGTGGAGGTTGTCCATGCCCTCCATATTTCTAGAAATTTTGGGTATGTGTTGTTAGTCGTGTGTGTGAATCTGTCAAACAACATTATGCCATTTAATTTGTGTATTACCTCTTGTATCCTGAGGTCTGGGGTTCGCCATTTTTGAGCTATATGGCTTTTTGCTGATAGCATCAGGTACTGAAACCATTTATTCTGGATTTTCGAAATATGTGTAATAGGTCCTCCTAGGAGGCATGTGTCAATTGACCAAGGGATTGGTGTATGCAGTGTCTCTGAGGCTAGTTTTAGCACTTTGTTCCAGAGGTTTAGGGCTATGGGGCATTCCCACCATATATGTTCGAATGTCCCCCTATCCTGGCAGTGCCTGAAACATTGTGGGGGGATTCGCGTGTTAATGGTGTGTAGTTTTGCAGGTGTATAATATGCTCTATGGAGGAATTTTATGGATGTTTCCCTAAGGGAATAGCTCAGGGGGCTCTTCACAAGTTTGAGGCAGGTTTTCTCCCAGGCCTTATCGTCTTTTGGGGTTCCTATGTTTTGATCCCACTTCCACTTAAAGGGAGCTGTGTTGTTGTTGTGCTTCTCTCTAATTGCTGCATATAGTGTGCTTATGATGCCTTTTGTGAGTGGGGCTTTTTGGCAGATCACGCTTAGCCAGTTTGGTCTGGGGGCTCCCCATTTTATAATAAGTGTTGTTATGTAGTGTTTTATCTTACAAAAGTTGAAATGTTCTCTTAATGGGATGTTATGGTTATGTCGGAGCTGGTCAAAGGTAAGGACCTTATCATTTTGTATCCATTCATCTAGGGTGTCTAGTTTGTTCGAGGACCACCAGTTAATTGAGTCCTTGTCTAATGTATCCCATATCGTTGGGATTGTTAAAGTGGGTGTTAAGGTTGATAGGCCTCTTGTTATGTGGTGTGCTTTGTTGGTTTTGTACCAGGTGTGTAATATATGTCTGATGATTGGGTTGCTGTGTTTCTCGCATGCGTGTGGTATGGTGGGCGAACATGTCACATTGTCCCATTTATGTGGGTGCATTTGTATGTTCTCCACAAATACCCAGATTGGCTGGTGCTCCACGGAGTGGGATTGGGGAAGGAATGCTAGTTGGGCTGATGTATAGTAAGCTTTTAGGTCCGGGCACGCTATGCCCTCGGTGTTATAATTGCTATATAGCAGCTTCTTTGAAATTCAAGGGTTTTTGTTGCCCCATATGAATCTTGTTAGATGCCTTTGAAATTTGTCTAAGTCTTTTTGTTTTATGGGAATAGGGAGGGTCCTAAACAAGTACAACAGCCTTGGTAATATGTTTAATTTGATGGAATTTATGCGTCCCGTCCAGGAGATCGGGAATTTACTCCAATTTTTTGTGTCTGCATATAGGGTTTTGAATATAGGTGGATAGTTGGCCTCATACAGCCCAGACAGGTCGGGGGTCAGTTTTATTCCCAGATAGTTGATTTGGTCTAAGGACCATGTAAAGTTATATTTTGTTTTTAGTCTGGTTAAGGTTTGTTCCGGAATGTTGGAGCCCATAGCCTCAGTTTTATTAAAATTAACTTTTAATCCCGAAATCATTCCGAATTGCTCCAGGGTCTCCAGCAGGGGGGGTATAGAGGATTCCGGCTCGGTCACAGTTCATAGAATGTCATCTGCATACATGCAGCATTTGAATTGGTGGGACCCAACCCAAACCCCCTTGATACCCCCATCCGCCCTGATTCTCTGTGCGAGAGGTTCTATCGCCAAAGCGAATAGTAATGGTGACAAGGGGCACCCCTGTCTCGTCCCTCTTTCTATGTCGATGTAATTTATGTTTTCCCCTTCTAGTTTCAGGAATGCTTTGGGTTTATTGTATAGGGTGTTAAAGACGTTGAGAAAATTTCCCCTGATCCCCATTTTGTGTAGCACTCTTTTCTTTGATTAAGTACAAATTCCTTCACCTGTTCTTCTAATTTTGGCCATTTAGCAATACTACTACGGAAATTGCATTTTGCTTTTGATAATGTCTTGAGTTTTTCTACCATTTTTCACCACTCTCGTATTGTGCACTCTGTTGGTGGCTCTCCAAAATGCCTTGCTGCAGCCCTATTTCCATGTTGCTTGGCATATTCCACAACCTTTAACTTGAAACCAGCTGTATATGCTGCACGCTTTTGCTTTGATTCCATTAGGGATACCGTAGTAGGGAAATACCGTAAGTAATGAATGCACGTATGATAGTGCAGAGTTCAGCGTCGGAATGTCAGGATGAGTCGCACTGCAGTGGTATACTTAATAAAAAAAGAGTAAGGTAGTATCCCTTCTCAACCACGCCATTCTCAACCCCCTCCTCAACCCCCCATTATAAACCCCCTATCCTCAACCCCCTCCTCAACCTCAACCCCCCTCCTCATCCTCCCTCCTCAACCCCCTCCTCAACCCCCTCCTCAACCCCCCTCCTCATCCTCCCTCCTCAACCCCCCTCCTCAACCCCCCTCCTCAACCCCCCCATCCTCATCCTCCTTCCTCAACCCCCCTCAACCCCCCTATCCTCCACTCCCTCCTCAACCCCCCTCCTCAACCACCCTTCTCATCCTCAACCCCCTCCTCATCCTCCCTCCTCAACCCCCCCATCCTCAACCCCCTCCTCAACCCGCATCCTCATTCTCCTTTATCAACCCCCCTATCCTCAACCCCCTCCTCAACCCTCCTCCTCAACCTCCCTCCTCATCCTCAACCCCTCCTCAACCCCCTCTTCAACCCCCCTCCTCATCCTCCCTCCTCATCCTTCCTCCTCATCCTCCCTCCTCATCCTCCCTCCTCAACCCCCTCCTCAACCCCCCATTCTCAACCCCCCATCCTCAACCCCCCTCCTCAACCTCCCTCCTCAACCCCCCTCCTCAACTCCCCTCCTCAATCCCCCTCCTCATCCTCCTTCCTCAACCCCCATCCTCAACCCTCTCCTCAACCCCCTCCTTATCCTCAACCTCCCTCCTCATCTTCAACCCCCTCCTCATCCTCCCTACTCAACCCCCCCATCCTCAACCCCCTCCTCAACCCCCATCCTCATTCTCCTTCCTCAACCCCCCTATTCTCAACCCCCTCCTCAACCCCCTCCTCAAACCCCCTCCTCAACCTCCCTCCACATCCTCAACCCCCTCCTCAACCCCCTCCTCATCCTCCCTCCTCATCCTCCCTCCTCATCCTCCCTCCTCATCCTCCCTCCTTAACCCCCCATCCTCAACCCCCTCCTCAACCTCCGTCCTCAACCACCCTCCTCAACCCCTCCTCAACCTCAACCCCCCTCCTCAACCTCAACCTCCCTCATCATCCTCAACCTCCCTCCTCATCCTCAACCTCCCTCCTCAACCTCCCTCCTCAACCCCCCTCCTCATCCTCAACCCCCCTCCTCATCCTCCTCAACCTCAACCCCCCTCCTCAACCTCCCTCATCATCCTCAACCTCCCTCCTCATCCTCAACCTCCCTCCTCATCCTTAACCCCCTCCTCAACCTCCCTCCTAAACCCCCCCTCCTCATCCTCCCTCCTCATCCTCCTTCATCAACCCCCCTATCCTCAACCGCCTCCTCAACCACCCTCCTCATCCTCAACCTCCCTCCTCATCCTCAACCCCCTCCTCATCCTCCCTCCTCAACCCCCCCATCCTCAACCCCCTCCTCAACCCCCTCCTCAACCCCCAATCCTAATTCTCCTTCCTCAACCCCCCTATCCTCAACCCCCTCCTCAACACCACTCCTCAACCTCAACCCCCCTCCTCAACCTCAACCCCCTTCCTCATCCTCAACCTCCCTCCTCATTCTCAACCTTGCTCCTCATCCTCAACCCCCTCCTCAACCTCCCTCCTCAACCCCCCTCCTCATCCTCAACCCCCCTCCTCAACCTCCCTCCTCATCCTCAACCCCCTCCTCAACCCTCAACCCCTCTTCTGATCCTCAACCCCCCTCCTCATCCTCAACCCCCCCTCCTCAACCTAAACCCCCCTAAATACCTCCCCCTCTCCCTTTCCCCTCACTTACCTGCTTCTGCTCCGGCCTCCGCTCCTTCTCGACTGGCGCGCATGTGACCTCACATGCGCGCCACGTCATTAGCATATACTGTGTGCCGGCACCCGGTATATGCTAATGGCGTGGCGCGCATGTGACTTCACTCCATTAGCATATACCGGGTGCCGGCACCCTGTATATGCTAATGACGTGGCGCGCATGGGACGTCACATGCGCGCCAGTCAAGAAGCAGCGGAGGCCGGAGCAGAAGCAGGCAAATGAGGGGAAAGGGAGAGGGGGAGGTATTTAGGGGGGTTTAGGTTGAGGAGGGGGGTTTAGGTTGAGGAAGGGGGTTTCGGTTGAGGACGGGGGTTTAGAATGAGAAGGGGGGTTGAGGATGAGGAGGGGGGAGGGAAAGAGACACAGGGGGTTAGAGAGTCAAGGGGGGGTTAGAGAGATACAGGGGGTAGAGAGACACGAAGGCGGGGGTAGAGAGACACTGGTAGTTTACATTATATCGGCGTATAACACGCACACATCATTTGCCCCCTATTTTCAGGGAGAAAAAGTGCTTGTTATACGCCGATAAATACGGTATATGTATGGCTTAACATGATACAAACTGCAGTAATAATATTACCAAATTGTCTTCAATAAAAATATTGTAAAACAATAGGGACACTGCAACAAAATGGGATTAAGCTACTGTCACCAAATAAGTGATTAATACTGGAAGAAAT
The DNA here is from genome assembly GCA_027410445.1 of Discoglossus pictus. Lineage (NCBI taxonomy): Eukaryota > Metazoa > Chordata > Amphibia > Anura > Alytidae > Discoglossus > Discoglossus pictus. The sequence continues at coordinate 64,825,338 of CM050172.1, read as the reverse complement.
CCAAAATATACTTAATAAATGTTAATAAAGCATCAGTGTCATGACTGACTTATGGGGATCAGGCTGGTACTCCCCCGAACCCCTCTAGCAAGAGTTTGTATGGCCCAAGATCAAACTGTCACCGCCCTGAACTCATGGACTATTTTGTTATGATCATAATAACCTTTGTAATGTTAGGCATCAGCCTCTGATCAGGTACCCCAGATCCACAAAGGCATGGTCTCTAATTATTCAGGCCTAATAAGAATTGTTTATATAATGCTTAGTGTTCAGGTTGTGGTTAGGACATAATATTATAAGTCACTTCAGATGTTACAGGACCAATATTGTTTATTACCTCCTGGAATGTTTGTTCAGTCAGAGAGGGCACTAGGTGGAGATGTGGGTTGATACATTAAGCAGAAACTTCTGGTGCTGATGTAGAATTCGGAAGATTATTGGATGTGTCTGTCTCTGGGTATATAGTCATAATGTTTGAAGTTAGTTTATTGCCCTCTAATGGTTCTAACACCAGATCTAGAGACCAAGAGTAATCTGACCCCCTCAATTAATGACAACAGAAACATACCAGATCAGATATATCTCAGAGGAAGGAATGTTGTGTGTGTGTGTCGAGGGGGGTTGTTAAGGGGTTAACCGCAGTACCAGGGTGAGGAAAGGGCCATGTGATTTTTATTGTTTTGGCTTTAAAATGTGTCCAAAGCAAGAATAAAGTCTGACTCTGTAAGACTCTGAACTAAGAAAGAGTGCCACTCATCTAATTTTTCTTGCTTCTCCATGAATGATGTCCTGATGTGAATTGAATTGCTGGGTCCTGAGATCAATTAAGTCACAACCTGCAGGTTGCTCCTGTAAGATAAGGCAGGAGAATTAGGAGTGCACATGGCCCCTCATCTCTAGGCTGTGACAATCAGGTCCTGAAATATTTAATAAAGTTACTGGGAACTGTCTCCTGTAATAGCCAAACCATTATATCTAATTTTCAAGACTTTCTCTTTACAGGATGGGTACCAGATGACTGGAGAAAAGTCTATCTGATACCTTTATGTATGAAGGGATCAAGGGCAAAGCCTGGGAACTACAGTGGGGGGAAAAAGTATTTGATCCCCTGCTGATGGTACCTAATCTGAGAATGACGTTTAACCTCTATGCCTTATCTAAAACAGTGGATGAATAACTGCTGCTTTTTAAACCCCTTTGTTTAATGCATGAATTAGCATCATCAAGCAGTACATACTCAACATATAATTAAAACTCAATAAATGAAGACATTTGAATAAAATAGACTAATAGTTACATAGTTACTAAGGGCCTCATTCTATTAGCGGCCGCAGCCGTTGCAGGGCCGCAAGGACCGGCCGCAAGCTATTCGGCTAATCTATTCCCTTACGGCCGGGGATTCCGGCAGGCTTGCGGCCGGTGCCTTGCTATCTCTTGCGGCCGCTCGCGCCGGAGGAAAGCCTTTGATCTAAAACGTCCGCAAGAGATTTGCAATTCAATTGCTCCGGGAAACCTCTCTGCAAGGCTAAAAACGAGCCGCAGCTTACTTGCAGGAAAGAGGTCTCGCTAGCACCAATTAAGCAAATAAAATAGCTCAAATAAAGCCATCCTGCACTTTGAGAAGACTATAAAGGGATTTTAGGTGTTAGAAAAAATAGCACATAATTATCCTGTACTCAAATCCGTAAAATATTTTATTTTTAATATCCGTAAAATATCCATGTAAAAAGTCCAGAGTGCTTGGAGCACCTTAGACACACCCACGCCGCAGCCGGAAAATAAACAGTTAATTTGAACTCGGGTTTGGGCAGATGTGCAAGCTTGAGAGTGGGTTTCTTTTAATCCTCATGTCCCCCAATATGATCCCTAGCATTTACAGAGCTGTACAGTGCAGGCTTGAATTTATATTTGAGTTTTTATATTTCACAGCTTACGGCCGGTTCCAAGAAATGCGGCCGGCCGTAAGATGAGATCCTTGCGGGGCCGTATAATAGAATCGCGAGTTAACTGAACCCCCGCAAGGAATCGCAGCCTTACGGCCGATTTACGGCCGATAATAGAATGAGGCCCATAGTATTTCAGGTTGAAAAAAGACCTTTAGTCCATCAAGTTCAACCTTTCAAGATCTCCTCCGATCTGCAATATGTGGATTAACTATTAATTAATTAGTTGTATAAAAAAATATATATATATTAAAAAAAAATGAAATCCCTCCTGATCCCAGACACCGGCGACCGGACTTCTCCCTGGATCAATATATAAACAAACAAACATAGTAGCATAGTAATTGAGTTCAAATTTCATGTTCAATTTTACAATAAACTCACATGTTGCAATGTATTAAAAGCATTTGCAAAATACAAAAGATTTGTTTGACATGGCCTATCCCTCATATATCCATGTTGTCTTCAACTTATTTTATTGTACACATGTATATTAATTTTCATATATTGCTGTATACTTTCCCTTAGCAACCCTTTTAAGAGCTGCCCTGAAACAGGGGTCAACCTTTTAGGTATATATAGTGGGGGGGAAAAGTATTTGATCCCCTGCTGATTTTGACTGTTTGTCCACTGACAAAGAAATGTTCCGTCTATAATTTTAATTGTAAGTGTATTTTTTCTTGACAGAATAACAAAACAAAACAAAAAAACAAGTTATAAATTGATTTGCAGGTTAATGAGGGAAATAAGTATTTGATCCCCTATCAATCAGCAAGATTTCTGGTGCACAGGTGTCTTTTATACAGGTAACAAGCTGAGATTATGAGCACTCTCTTAAAGGGAGTGCTTCTAATCTCAGCTACTTACCTGTATAAAAGACACCTGTCCACAAAAGCAAGCAATCGATCAGATTCCAATCTCTCCACCATGACCAAGACCAAAGAGCTGTCAAAGGATGTTAGGGACAAGATTGTAGACCTACACAAGGCTGGAATGGGCTACAAGACCATCAGCAAGTAGCTTGGTGAGAAGGTGACAACAGTTGGTGCGATTATTCACAAATGGAAGAAACACAAAATAACTGCCAGTCTCCCTTGGTCTGATGCTCCATGCAAGATCTTAACTCATGGAGTTTCAATGATCATGAGAATGGTGAGGAATCAGCCCAGAACTACACAGGAGGATCTTGTTAATAATCCCAAGGCAGCTGGGACCATAGTCACCAACAAAACAATTGGTAACACATTAAGTCGTGAAGGAATTAAATCTTGCAGTGCCCGCAAGGTCCCCCTGTTCAAGAAAGCACATGCAGAAGCCCATCTGAAGTTTGCCAATGAATATCTGAATGATTCAGAGGAGAACTGGGTGAAAGTGTAGTGGTCAAATTAGACCAAACTCAAGCTCTTTGGCATCAACTCAACTCACCGTGTTTGGTGGAGGAGGAATGCTGCCTATGACCCCAAGAACACCATCCCCACTGTCACACATGGAGGTGGAAACATTATGCTTTGGGGGGGGGTTCTGCTAGGGGGACAGGACAAATGCACCACATCAAATGCACGATGGACATGGCCATGTACCGTCAAATCTTGGGTGAGAACCTTCTTCCCTCAGCCAGGGCATTGAAAATGGATTGTGGATAGGTATTCCAGAATGACAATGACCCAAAACACACAGCCAAGGCAACAAAGGATTGGCTCAAGAAGCACATTTAGGTCCTGGAGTGGCCTAGCCAGTCCCCAGACCTTAATCCCATAGAAAATCTGTGGATGGAGCTGAAGGTTCGAGTTGCCAAACATCAGCCTCAAAACCTTAATGACTTGCAGAGGATCTGTAAAGAGGAGTGTGACCAAAACCCTCCTGAGATGTGCGTAAACCTGGTGGCCAACTACAAGAAACGTTTGACCTCTGTGATTGCCAACAAGGTTTTGGCCACCAAGTCGAGGGTGTCAAAGCCTTATTTTTCTCATCGGCCTGCAAATCTATTTTTTTTTTTTTCGTTATTTTGTCTCTCAATTTTAAAATACACCTACCCATTAAAATTATAGACTGATCATTTATTATTTTTATTAAAAATCAGCAGGGACTCAAACCCCCCCCCCCCCCCTTCGCACTGTATATACCTAGGGTTGCTAAGGGAAAGTATACAGCGATATACAAACATTTATATACATGTGTACAATATAATAAGTTGAAGACAACATGGATTTACGAGGGATAGGTCATGTCAAACAAATCTTTTGGATTTTGCAAATGCTTTTAATACATTGCCACATGTGAGGTTATTGTACAAAAATGAGAATTACATTTTACCTCAATTACTATGCTACTATGTTTAATTGTTTGTTTGTATATTTGTCTATTTTATTAAATCTTTTTCATTTACTGAGTTTTAATTATATATTGAGTATGTACTGCTTGATAATGCTGAATTCATGCATTAAACAATGGGGTTTAAAATGCAGCAGTTAATTATCCACTGTTTTAGATAAGGCATATAGGTGAAACGTCATTCTCGGATTTGGTACCTTTATAAGAATAATGGCAGAAAGCTTAAAAATAATAATGATGAAGGTTTATGATTTGTCAGTGGAAACCAAATATATGATACTTAGTTGCTGTTATTTTTAGCTGTTATTTTATTTTAGATGTGCACATACCTTTTATATATTAAAAAAACAGGGACAGCAGCTTGGTAAATAGTACAGTATAATACTAATTTCCACAATTGTAAACTTTATAACTGGGTTCACCCTGTGACTGTTCGACCATTTACTGCTTTAAAAATATATATTCCTTGTAAAATATATGTATTGCTTTACAAAGCCCATTAAATCCTTGGATATGTAGTTCTCCCTGTAAATAGCAGAGAAGTGCTTACAGAAATCCCAGTAGAAAGGTCACAAAATTCAAGTAGAGCTCTAAATGAGAGACAGTATAACTATTTGTTTAAAACTAAGCAATATAATCACAGCTCTAACTGCAAAGGGGTTAACAGAAGAAAGTGATGCGAGACTGCGGCTCAGCACAAAGATCACCTTTGATAACTTGATCAGTTTCAAGTTCACCTGTAATAACTGATCAATTTATAGGTACATTTATAATATAAATCAATACTGTTAACTGGTATCTCTGATCCATACTACATACCCTGTACCCAGCCACAGGGCACATTTTGTCAGTGTGAAGTGAATCTATTAAGCAGCACAGGGTTTAATACATTATTTACATTGTATAGTGGCTGTGTTTCTGCAACCATGAAATATAGCATATATTTGGGTATTCTCGCATTAATGTGCATCTAGTTTGGGATCTTAATTGCATCCAGAATACCATGCTATACAATTTGTAAAAACAATGAATTGCTAGGACTGAATCTGACATCTAGTACAGAAACAGATACGCTACCAGAGAATAAGCAAAGACGTTACAGTTTCCAGAAAAGAAAAACATTTAATGAGAAAGATATGATATAAAACACTGGCTTTGTTCAACACTTGGGAATGCATGGGGGTGAATGTGTGCACATGGCTACACAATTAATCTGTCTATGCTTCATCAGCCTGTCTTTCCTAACTAGCTCCTATCTGCAGAGTGCTGCCTTTCCCCTGGAGACATTTCTCAAACACAATAGGCAGGAAGAATTTGACTGACTGTTCTGGCCTTAAAAACAGTAGAAATCACAAATTAACTGTGAATACTTTACACAAATTGCTATTTTCTGAAAGTTAAATTTACCTGCAAATCATTGTTACTTCTACAATAATAGGGTACAACAAATGAAGATTAAGATGTTGTTTTCTTTGCCCAGTAAAAAAATAAAAAACAAGCTTATTTTTTTATTATATATTTTTAAGCTTGAGAAAGTACTATATTAGAGCATGGAGGATACATGAAATAATCTCACAACACAGATGGTAGGAGGTAATGCACAAGAATATGTCATAAACTTGGGTAAGAACAAAATATATTTCCAAAGCGTAATTGCAGTGTGAAGTTTTAAGGCTTGTAGGAAAAGTTCAGCAACAGGAAAGCAATATCTGCAGCCAAGGTGACATGTCAGAATAATGAGTAAGATCCACTTACTGGTATCTTCATTATAAAACAGTAATACAGCAGGTCATGGGTATTGTTCATGGCCTTCCGTGCCAAAACTGGCACTTAGTCATAGGTAATGGACCTTAAGACCCTGGAGTATTTATACTAAGATCATTATCACACGATAAGTTCATAAAACAGCCAATGACCAGGTAGTAACAATTAATAGAGCAACAACCCTATGTTGTATTTCTAAAGTATCAAAGTCTAACCAGATAGAATGCAATATCATGGATTACTTATATAAAACCAAATGGGATAAAAACAAAAATGTACACATCATTAGAAATATCATAAAGAAACTAAACTAAAAGCAAAAGGTTAAGTGGTTCAAACACTTCTAATATTCAGTCAACTATTTTTTGTGAATATGCCCCCAGTCCTTTTTTTTTTTTTTAAAGGAACTACAAGGATATTTCATTTTGCACCTCTCTACATGTCTTGACATTCTATTTACAGCAGCTTTGACAAGGCTCACAGGGTCCGGATTTAATGATTAAACTGCCAACACTGTTAGCCTTCTGGACATACAACTCGCGCCCTATTTTAATTGAAGGCCAAATCGTGCCTGGTTACATTACAGATGTAAATAGTTTTCAATGGTACATGCTGAATGTGATACAGTACAAAATACAATCTGTCTGACCTTGTACTTTCAGAATGTATAATAATTTTCTAGATTAGCTCCTCGCTGGAGCAAATGTTCCATAACACATCAAGTGGAAAATAGATAATAAAGTCAAGTCAAGGAGTCGGTATGACAACACTCATCTTTTGTTATAAATTACAAAGCAATTGCATTTAAAATATACTTTCTGAACCTAAAAGGACCTGGCCATTGGATTTCACACTTGATCAACTTCTTATGTATGCTACGTTAATTGATTTAAGTCTATATGACATTTTCTCTAACCATCAATCTTTATTTTTAGGTAGCTATTGAATTTATCATTAGAAGGTACTTTTGTTAGTGAATTAATCACTTGATACTGTACTAAATATTTTTTTCTTTGGAGTTTGCACTCGGGGTCTCTTGGGGTTTATTCAACAAACCAGTGCCCCAAGAGTGCATGGGGTGTTTGGCACAAGGAGTCCCTTTAAATGTCTAACATTCCACCTCCAAGGTATACCTGGACTGTACAGATGTATCTGGACTGCTATTTCCCTGTGAGCAGGGTGGTCATAATTGTGGAACCCACGGATGTGTGAGTAGGGTTGCCCTGTTGGCATGTGTGGGTTCATAATGATTGTGGCATTATGGGCATGTAGTTATAACCGTGTCATATGGTTGTGGCCATGTTTAGGATTTAGGATATCCAGGGGTCTATGGACTTGTGGGCACTGAGCAAACTAATATGAGCCCTGGATGGGGCACTGGTTAAAGTAGCCCCACCATCTGGTCTGGTTTTATTTTGTTACATTCTAAAACATGATGTCATATATAAAGTCAAGTTATTCAAAAAAGCATATTGTAAAGGAACCTATCAAACATTAGGTAGTAAAAAAAGTAAAATTTAATCATGCCTAACAATAATGCTATTAAAAACCTTGAATACAAGAAGGAAAATGAGATGTATGCCTGAACAGTTTAGTAAAATACCAAATGATGGATATGTTATGTGTTCAAATCACACATATATACTTAAACTGACATCAGGGGGTTAAGACTGCATTTTTTAAACTTGCTTTGTTCAGTTAAAGACATTTTTTCTTCCATTGTTACATTGAAGAAATGAGCATTACTGTCAAAGTCATGCTAACATGCTTTGGCCTGCTAACATGTGTATAATAATTATGGGTGCATGCATAGTATGAGTAGTTTATTACATGTTGTGGTTTAATATTGCCTGTGGTATAAGTATAACATAGATTACTTATTTATGTACTGAGAATCCCCATATCATGTTTGGCATAAAAATGACTGGGTTTCTCTGAGGATTATAATAAAGCATGTCGCTTGAATCCTTAGGGAATAGGGTCTGAATTATGGGGTAACAGACTGAGGGGGTTTGGGAAATCTTCTGAAGTCTGAAGATCTATAGCCATTGTGGTCACCTGGACAGCTAGCTTCCTAACAGTGTGAATCCCCCTACCCAGCACAAAAGGTCCCAATAAGTTATTCAGCTTGTTTGGCTCCAATACAACAGGGGCAGCTAGAAGGGCTTAGAAAGGGTTGAGGATTGGTTAAGAGGACTGTTGCTAGGTGGTTTAACTTGGTGATAAGTGGGGACATAAATGTATAAAATGTTAAATGGATGACAAATAAAGGTGCTCAGGTTGTCATACATAATTACAGGGTTAACTCTGATAGATGTTAATAATTCTACATTTGCCTAAAAGAAGTTACAGCCATTAACTCTGCTGCTCTGCCTGATAATGCATGTGTTTCTGTGATTGTCCTTTTCAATAATGATCTGGTTCATATCTGCTAGCAGGGATAATAACAACAACCATCATGTATCATTGGATGTATCAGAACTGGGTAAGCCCAATTGAAGAAGCGATTGTGACTACTAGGGATGTTAGTTTTATGTTAGTTTTAAAACCTCAACATGTGCACCCCAACTACATGAAGAGGGATAAATAAGTGACCCTGTGTTCAAATGTGAAGCTTGTCAAATATGCCCAATATTAGTACAATATTAGTACCTGTGTGAACCATAGACATACAAATATATTTTGGGGGAAATCTGAATTTATGTTTATGAGTGTAGGAATCCTTTTTGTGTTTGCTACATCACATCTAGTGAGCTGGATAATGGGGGTATAGTTATCAACGGAGGGAGGGATTGGGAGACAGAAGTCCATAGACTTCGTTGATACCAAGATAAGACTGAAATTGACACCACAGCTCTTTCCCCTCCTTACCACAGAAGCAGAATGCTTCATGAAAGGGTGCAACCATAATGCTCTACAAATGTAAACTCCCTTCTCACACAAACACAACAACCATCAATGTGTCATGGATCCCTCCAGGGTTCTGCAGAGGCATCCAAATGTATTTGTTTTCTAATTAGATTAGCTGTACTCCTTATTTTTCCTGCCTAAATATGCTATTTTTTTCATTCTTCATTGGTCCTTTAATAGTTTACACAAAAAAATAAAAATAAACGTATATCTTCTTTATTCCTATTTGTGAAATTGTTGTTATATAAGCTCTAACTGCATGAAATAAAACTTGCCCTTGCTAATACTGCTATGTAAAATAGATGTATTAATACAGAGAAATAATAATAATTATTATTATAATATATGCATCAGTAATCTGTACCTCAAAATTCCAACATATGACACCCATGTCATGTTAATGGGTAAAAAATGAATGAAAAATTGACATACATATTACCTATATATGTATACACAGGACATGCTACCAAAAGGTAAATGAAAATTACACAAATTGCACCAATTCTCTGAAAATAAATATTTAATTGGGGAAAAATGAATGAGTGTGAGTCAGATATTGATTTGACTTCTTGATAGAAAGTAATTGCAACTAGTAGCTGTGCATTAGTGAAGTTCCCCTTGTATCAACCTGGTCATCACGGCTGTTTACTTCACCCTGAGCTCTACGTTAATGCTCTTTTAAACAGAACTAGAAAATAAATAAAAACATGAAATAAAAGGGAAGTTATAATTTTCACAACATGGGGCCTGTTTATTAACACACCTCTTACATATCGTGAATAACTTAAAAAAAACATAAATTGTGGAAAACATTTTACAGGAGCACTAAACAAAACTGTGCGTTCCTCAAATAAAACAGAATGACGTTTATGGATTACATTCTAAATAAGTGCATTAAATGAAATTAAATTCCACCTCTGCTCTGGAGAACAGTTGTCAAAAACGTTAAATATACAAAGGATTGTTCTCTTAAAACTGTTAATACACCTGGAATTATAAGTGCTCTGATAAGGATCTGATTAAATAAGCGGGTTTTAAACAAATTGAGATTAATGATATAGAAATTATAATTTGTTTTATGTTTACCACGGGAAAGCAAAAATACAAACAAACAGGGAAATCTGTGAATTCTGATTATTTTCTTTGTTTCTATTTACAAAATATCAACTAACTTGTTAATAATTAAACTGCATATTAATACAATAGACTAAAATGTTGCCTCCTGTAGGGACAATCATGGTTCTTTATTTCATTACTGTGTAGAGGTGGGGCTATGAGAATGATTGAGGCAGTGACTATCTCACCTGTGCACAGCAGGGAACATTAAAAGCCAGGACATTGTTTGGAAAGTCAGGAGCACCCAAGCACTATTTATTATTATTAGTAGTAGTAGTAGTAACATGCCCATCATAAATGGCGGTGTAATAAGTTATATTCAATTGTCTGTGTGCCCTTTGTCTCTCTCTGTGCGCCCTCTCCATGCACCCTCCGTCTCTCTGTGCACTGTCTCTCTCTCTCTCTGCGATCTCTCTCTGTTCCCTCTTTCTCTGCCTCCCTCCCTCTCTCTCCCCTCCCTCTCTATCCCTCTCTGCCTCCCTCTCTCTCTCTCTGCCTCTCTCCCTCCCTTTCTCTCTCCCCCTGCCTCTCTCTCTCTCTCCCTCTCCCGCTCCCTCTGTCCCTATCTTTCTTTCCCTCTCTTTTTCTCTCTCCCCACCCCCCCGCAGCACATTGCACATCAGTACCGGCAATCAAGATGTGAGTAACACCTGCGCAGTATGTATTGCGCAGGCGTTACTCACATCTATTAAATATTATAGTTGATTATCATTATTATATTTTCACAGTCAGAGCTAAAGCAGAACCAGCAGCATTAGGATGAGATGAATGGATACACATTTTCCCTACATTTGAAGGCAGATATGACAACACAACACACTGAGAATGGGTGCCACCCTTAAGAAATCCTGTAGGCAAGCATGGGAGGAGTTTATTATGGACGATGCAAGGAGCTAATCATGCGTAGTGCACAGAGGGTGATTATTTGGTTATCAGGAGACAATAGTTGAGATGTAGGGGGTGCCGTGCTGTTGAGTGCTTAAGTTAAGTTCTAGATTTTGAATATTATCCTTTATCCTGTGTTAAAGGTATATGGACGTTTGCCTGGTTTTAAATGCTTCTGTTCTAACATCAATTAAGAAAAAAATATGTATTAGAATGAAATGTTTAATATACTTACAGATTTATTTGCAGCAAACTGAAATCTTGATTTCCACACCCACAAAGCTGCCTACGTCATCAAACCGTAGTAGCCTACAGCAGCCCAGCATTCAAGTACAGATTTTAACCTTTTAGTTACTCACCAAATGGCTGTAAAATTCAATCTGATTGTTGTTTTCAATTACATACAGGGAGGGGAGCTGGGGGGGAAGAAAGGAGAAAGGGGGGAGAAAGAGAGCGAGAGAGATGGAGAAACCTGCAAACAAACCTGAGAGAGATTGAGAAACCTGCAAACAAACCTGAGAGAGAGAACCTACGAAAACACCTGCAGCAGTAGATCAACTACATAAAATGGACTTCCAACAAAAGTGGTAACCAAGGCTGAACCCACACTACAGCCAGTGTTTGGTATAGCAGTATGATTTTATTTTATATGTGAAATATATGTTATTCTTTGCTGCAGGGGCAGGGGTGGAATGAGCTGCAGAGACTTGAGGGGGAATGTGATGCAGAGAGAGACTCTTATATGAAAATAGATAGCACCTTCTTACATGGATATGTGCTAATTTAGTCTAGGTCTTACGGTGGTGTTTGCACTCAAATTCAACTGGCAGAAAATAGAAGTAATTTTGCTAACTTCAGGGCAACTTTATTAATGTTTATTTTAGGACTTTTTCATGCTAAAAAAATGTTTTCATACATTACTGATTCTTCTCTATCAGATGCATTCATAATCCATGAAACTTAAATATGCCTTTAAAACGGAGAGAACTTAATACTGAACCATGAAGAACCCCACATACTGCATTTGTCCAATATGAGTATGTTCCATTTACAATGTTTAGCAAGTTTTCAATCTGTATCAAAATCCTTTGCAAAATCAAAAAAAAAACACCTACTAATCTACTGAGTTGCATTTTTGCAAGTTTCTACTTACTTCTTCAAAGAAAATAATTTAATCCCTCATAAATCTATTGTGACTCCTATTAATTATCTGGTCTTCATGGATACATAACTGTAAACTACAGTATTGGCTCGAATATAAGCCTCACTTTTTTTCTGATTTCCGGAAATTACGTGTGAGGCTTATATTCGCGACCGTAAAAAAATGATTGACGATTTGGGGGCTTGAGACTGTTGCTCAATTACCGTATATACTCGAGTATAAGCCGACCCGAGTATAAGCCGAGGCACCTATTTTACCACAAAATACTGGGTAAAATGAGTGACTCGAGTATAAGCCGAGGGTGGGAAATGTGCTGCCCCCTGTGTCCCTTTTGTGCCTTCTGTGTCCCCCTCTCTCTCCTTTGTCTCTTCTCCACTCTCCCTTCCCTGTGTCTCTTCCCCCCTCTCCCTTCCCTGTGTCTCTTCCCCCCTCTCCCTTCCCTGTGTCTTTCTCCCCCCTCCTCATCCTCAACCTCCCTCCTCATCATCCCTCCTCATCATCCCTCCTCATCCTCAACCTCCCTCCTCATCCCCCTCATCCTCAACCTCCTTCCTCAACATCCCTCCTCATCCTCAACCTTCCTCCTCAACCCCCATCCTCATCCTCAACCCCCTCCTCAACCCCCTCCTCAACCTCAACCCCCTCCTCATCCTCAACCCCCTCCTCAACCTCAACCCCCCTCCTCATCCTCAACCCCCTCCTCAACCTCCCTCCTCATCCTCAACCTCCCTCCTCATCCTCAACCCCCTCCTCAGCCTCCCTCCTCAACCTCACCCCCCCATCCTTAACCCCCATCCCCAAACTCCCTCCTCAACCTCAACCCCCCCATCCTCAATCCCCTCCTCAACCTCAACCCCCTCCTTAACCCCCCTCCTCATCCTCCCTCCTCATCCTCCCTCCTCATCCTCAACCTCCCTCCTCAACCTCCCTCCTCAACCCCCTTCCTCATCCTCAGGCCCCCTCCTCATCCTCAGCCCCCCTCCTCATCCTCAACCCCCTCCTCAACCTCCCTCCTCAACCTCAACCCCCCATCCTCAACCCCCTTCTCAACCTCCCTCCTCAACCCCCCATCCTCAACACCCTCCTCAACCCCCTTCTCAAACTCCCTCCTCAACCTCAACCCCCCCATCCTCAACCCCCTCCTAAACATCCCTCCTCATCCTCAACCCCCTCCTAAACCTCCCTCCTCATCCTCAACCCCCCCTCCTCATTCTAACCCCCCCCCTCATACTACCCCTCTAAATAGCCTCCCCCTCCCCTCACTTACCTGCTCCGCCCTCAGCTCCTTCCGGGTCTTGATGTGGAGCGCATGTGACGTCACACGCGAGCCACGTCATTAGCATATACCGGGTGCCGGCACCCGGTATATGCTAATGACGTGGTGCGAGTGTGACGTCACAGCATTAGCATATACCGGGTGCTGGCACCCGGTATATGCTAATGACGTGGCGCGCATGGTGCCACATCAAGACCCGGAAGGAGCAGAGGCCGGAGCAGGTATGCGAGGGGAGGGGGGGGGGTATTTAGAGGGGTAGTATGAGGTGGGGGTTAGAATGAGGGGGGGTTGAGGATGAGGAGGGGGAGTGAAAGAGACACGGGGAGGTTAGAGAGACAAGGGGGGGTAGAGAGACACGGGGGGGTTAGAGAGACACAGGGAGGCAGGGAGAGAGTGACTCGAGTATAAGCTAAGGGGCCCTTTTTAGCCTTAAAAAAAGGGCTGAAAAACTCGGCTTATACTCGAGTATATACAGTAATTATAATGTCATTCATCGCTTTCCCCTTATTTTACAGTACAGTATTGATTTTTAATTTGCATTTACGGTGCTTCATTTAACCAACTTGCGGGTCCTATTTGGAACCCGTAGGATTTTCTTTTACATTTGCTGTTTACGGGTGTGAGTGCTTGCGGAATTTGCGATTTTAGCGATTGTAACCTCTTGCAAGCTACGATTTTCGGCCTGTAACCCGCAAAAGCTAAGTTACGGCTTATATTCTGATATTATCTTTTATTTTATTTTTTCAGTGCAGGTAGTGTGGCCAATTTTGTTGCAGTATTCCAACCACTGGTTCCTCCCTTGTGCATACAGTAGAAATTAATCTATTCATCTCATCTGCCTATTCTTGGTCACTATTTATCATTAGGCATGTTTAACATTTTAAGGTTCTAATATTTTCTTTCTGAGGCTTCTTTTTATTAATATATATTTTTTAAAACTTTTATGATTAGTCTTATTCTCCTTTGCAATAGTTTCTATTATCTTTCTGTCTAATGAACCCTATGTAAACCCCATTTGACAGTTGTTAAGAGTGGTCCATTTGCAATCATATTTAATAATAAAAGTGCTCTGGATATCTGTGACACCTTCATTAGTGACATAAATTAAATTACAGCTAAGCTCTGATTTTTCTTTGTCAGATTTTAAAATAACATACAGTATAAACAGCATGGAAGAACATGCATTTTAAATGAATTGCTCTACATTAAATGTTTATATTGTTTTTAGGTGCCTTTTTGTTTTACATGAAATAAGTACAAATGATATATAGATGGTTTAAAAATCCCCTTAAATACAGATAAAACTGTTTTTATAAAAACAGTTTGATATGCAGGAATCCTTAATTATACAAGCTATAGTTATATGAATTTTTTAAAAGGAGTTTAATACCTATTTTTTGATTATACTAGCACATTTTCATTATTACAAGCATTATAAACAATAAATATATTATTGTAATCTACTAGCATCAGTCAGGTGGTCTCAGACCTTCTGGCTGTCACATGACAGCTTATCTAGAAGAAAACGTAATTTTGCTAAAGCAGCACTGTAAATGCAAGTAAAAAATCAATACTGCACTGTAAATGACGGGGAAAGCAATGACAGACATTAGAATTAATTGCACAACAGTCTCAAGCTTGCGAATCGGCAATAAAAAATAATTTATTTTAATGTTTAATTTTGGGGTTATATCGATCTTGGGAATCAATGAGTTAATACATATCAAGCCACCCACATGGACTAGAACAGTATTGGCATTCATTTTTATTATTTTGTGTTTTGCGGTTTTGTGAGTCCGATCGCATATCAGACCCCTAAACGCTAATTGATTGACATGTAACCTCCATCTTATACTGCCGTAATGATGACGGTCTCATTTTCTATTGGCTGTTTCTAAATGGATAGTTATGGCCTTGCTTAATTGTGTTTGAAGAGCACATGCAATTTTTTAGCACAACTGTCCATCCCCTTTACACTCATTATCAGTAAAAAGGCAATATGCTGCATTCAAAATACATTGCAGCTGAAAATAATTACATGAGTGGTGGGAGGTTGATCTGTACCCTGTTGCAACCTGTCCTTTACTCGGCTAGACATAGAGCGTTTCATAATGAGAGTTTCTCCATGGCTACTTTTAAAAATAATAATCTTCTTTTTGCTTTTACTCTTAGCTTATTAAACTAGAAATTAGGCTTGACTCATCCACTTTCAAAGTCTGAAAAAAATTACAGAGCCAGATTCTATATTAATTTTTTGTTGAACTTGTCCTTTAATTTTCTGGTAGATGATTAGTAGAGATATATACTCTGGGAAATTTATAGAAAACTAGAAATCAAATTTCATAATTTCTTAAACTAAATCTGATGCTTTAAATTGCTTATGTTCTTTCTCGTTTAGATGATTTATGTGGATAAGTATTCCGATCTATTAGATTAGTACCCCAGCAGACGTTTGCCATTATAAGCATTGTAGTGCACCATCATCCATTACTCATTATTATATGGCTATACAAATCTTGCTGGCTGCCTATGGCTTGCCTGAGCTCTCTTTGCAATACAAGTAATTTTGGTGGTCACATGATGACATTTTTCTGTAACTGACCATAATATCTCTTTCACCATGAACAACTGGCCAACTTTAATCCTGTTTCAGCTATTGGATGATGGATATTTGCTCTATTGCCCAAGGGGGAATAACAACAGGTAAAAAAATGGAAGAAAACATAAAAAATGTGGATGAAATATAGAGATTATAATGTTTAAGAGGGATATATAGAAGGAAAGAAAGAAAAAGAAGAGGAAATGAGAAGGCAACAAGAGGGAAAAGGGGTATGTGAAAGGCAAAAAGTGAACAGATACGGTAAAGAGGGGTGAGAGAAAATGTTGGGGGATAATAATAAGAGTGAGGGCATGCAGAAGAAAAAGAGTTTGGTAGTATGAAGAATGAAAAGGTGAAACCACTTAGCTGTTTTACCTTAAATAAATATGAATTAAATATTAAGTATTTTCTGCTCTAGGCCCACACGTTGTTTGCCTTTTGGGTAATCTAGCAAAAAATAATTAGTTACTAAGATACATGAAAATGTCACGGGTCAAAATCTGTCAAGAAAATAATGGGAAATAAGTGATTTGCCATTGTCTGGACATTCTGAAAGCTTCATCGATATTTATACATGGCATACAAGACCCACGTGACCCAAACTGGATTTCCATTTCCATGGTTTTTGTATAGTCTTCTTCTTAATAAAAAAGTATGCCCTTTTTGCGCAATTGCCTATACACCTGTCTTAAAATGTCCTTTACTCAGTGTTAAAGGTATATGCAAGTGAGCTAGGTTATGAATGCATCTGATAGAGGAGAATTAGTAGTGTATGAAAACATGTGTTATATAGAAAAGTTCTGTTTACTTCCAAAGTTATTTGCACAAAAGTCAAATCCAGCTGTTCACACAGGACACTTACATAAGCAGGGTACACACAGGAAATACAGCAGTGTACCCACAGGAAATTCATCAAGATACATATTTTTACCTTTCTGGGACTGAGCACAGGAAGTAACTGCTGCAGTTTTTGTACTGAGCACATGCCAAAAGCCACTGAGGGGAAGAATGATACAATGTATTAGCCTGATTCTGAATTTGAATGTTATGCTAATTGAGGTGGAGTTTTCTAGGGGTGTACTCAATAAAATGTAAATGCCAAAAACCATAGGAAATTTTGTTAACTTCAAGGTAAGCTAATTAATGTTTATTTTGGGATGTTTTCATGCAAAAAATGTTTTTCATATACTACTAATTCTCCTCTATCCAGCTCATATTCCTTTAAGTATGCACCAGAACACTCCATTTGCAGTTTTTCTATTCTAGTCACCCCTTTCTTTTTCATTACCATGTAATGCCCCTTTCTCTCTCCCTCCTTATCTTTCTGTCCTATTTAATAAACACTCTCATTCACATTTCTATCAACTTGTCCGACTCCATGTTCTCTTTCTCTTAAGCACCCATTGTTGCACAGATTAGTTCACATTTTATACTTCGCTAGCTTTCTTCAATCCTGTGATTGGTTACCTGAAATGCTCCTACTGGCTGATGCAAGATTTAACACTGAGATGGAGCTTTACTAATCCCGGATTCCAAAATCGAGCAATAGGGGGGGGGGGGGGGGGGGCTAGCAACAGGTGGCTAACTACTGGTCACACTTAAAGGGACCACTAAAATATGTGTATCTTTGAAAACTTTGAGTCTAAATAAGAAACATTGGTGAATGTTAATAATGTTTTTTACATTTCTGGAAAGCAATGTTTGATGTAAGTTGTCATCTTCTTTGCCTGTAAAGGGGGAAGAGGTGTCAATATCAGCCAGATCCAATTGTCTATCAAAGCCTTCTGTTATCTCCCTGTTCCCTGATCCCCAACCTCACCCTCCACCGATAGATACAATCATGCCCGCATGATCCAACTCTAAGGAAGTAATGTAAGAAACAGTAAATGGATTCCTTTAATTATAGACTTTCTTCAATTTCAGCTTTTAACAACAATATGTTTTTAAGTCCATGACTTACAAAGCAGCTGATGAGAAGCCAGAATGATTACTTTTTCAGAAGAGTGTTACTTTCACAGAATTGGCTTGTTCCTATCAAATAAAAGCTCTGACGCTGTATAAATAAAGTCTCCTCCCACTACAGAAATTGGCTCACCAAAAAACAAAATGCTGGGTCCCTCTGAGGAATGAATGCTTATAAAACAGTTTGTATTATTTTTTTATTTAACCTAAAACTATTTTGCATATTTTGGAGGATAAATCTTAAAAGTAGTATAAGTTACATTTATAACCACAATGGTGCTTTAAAGAGAAACATGTAGATCCGTGTCGGATCGATTGTGACTCAAGAAATCTGGCGTATTAAATTAGTTTAAATTTGTTTACATGGACAAGAATGTTTTTACACAGTTTAAAACAAATTATTACAGCCTTTAATCTTTAGCTTTAACTAATAAACTTTCTCTACTTTGTATTCAATTTTTTCTCCAATTAGTTTTATTAATCAGTAAAGATGGCAACATACAAATGATGTGGCAAAGTGCAATAAAGTTGTCAATTCAGAACACAAACAAAAGGAATTGAATCATTCATTAACATGATTCACTTATAAAAAGGACCTTGTAGAAATTGAAAGTATATATTTAGCAAAGGTTACCCTATCTAGATATACAAAATCTACTAGATGAGCATCATTTTGTACGGCATCTCTACTAGGGATTTTTCTTTTTTAGGATATAGAATAGTGGATATTAGACAACAATAGAGATTAATAAACATATATATTGAAAATAATAAAAGATAAATGAGGGGAAAACAACTAAAGTAAATTAAATAAATTAAATAAATAAAACGTATATCTTAAGTGTATATTGCCAAGGGGATCCAGACCTACAGTGGGGGAAAAAAGTATTTGATTCCCTGCTGATTTTGAACGTTTGTGTATTTTAACAGATTAACAAAAAAAAAAGAACAGGAAAAACGCATGCCAAAAAAGTTATAAATTGATTTGCAGGTCAGTGAGGGAAATAAGTACTTGATCCCCTATCAATCAGCATGATATCTGGCTCCCAGGTGTCTTTTATACACGTAATGAGCTGAGATTAGGAGCGTTCTCTTAAAGGGAGTGCTCCTAATCTCAACTTGTTAGCTGTATAAAAAAACACCTGTCCAGATGTTCCAAAACTCTCCACCATGGCCAAGACCAAAGAGCTGTCCAAGGATGTCAGGGACAAGATTGTAGACCTACACAAGGCTGAAATTGGCTACAAGACCATCGCCAAGCAGCTTGGTGAGAAGATGACAACAGTTGGTGCGATTATTCGCAAACGGAAGAAGCACAAAATAACTGCAGGCCCCCTCTGTCTGATGCTCCATGCAAGATCTCACCTCGTGGAGTTTCAACGATCATGAGAATGGTGAGGAATCAGCCCAGAACTACACGGGAGGATCTTGTTAATGATCTCAAGGCAGCTGGGGCCATAGTCACCATGAAAACAATTGGGAACACACTACGCTGTGAAGGACTGAAAACCTGCAGTGCCTGCAAGATCCCCCTGCTCAAGAAAGCACATGTACAGGCCGTCTGAAGTTTGCCAATCAACACCTGAATGATTCAGAGGAGAACTGGGTGAAAGTGTAGTGGTCAGATGAGACAAAAATCAAACTCTTTGGCATCAACTCAATTGTTTGGAGGAGGAGGAATGCTGCCTATAACCTCAAGAACACCATCCCCACCGTTAAACATGGAGATGGAAACATTATGATTTGGGGGTGTTTTTTGGGGGACAACTGCACCGCATCAAAGGGACGATGGACGGGGCCATGTACCGACAAATCTTGGGTGGGAACCTCCTTCCCTCAGCCAGGGCATTGAAAATGGGTCCTGGATGGGTATTCCAGCATGGCAATGATCCAAAACACACAGCCAAGGTAACAAAGGAGTGGCTCAAGTAGAAGCACATTAAGGTCCTGGAGTGGCCTAGCCAATCTCCAGACCTTAATCCCATAGGAAATCTGTGGAGGGAGCTAAAGGTTCGAGTTGCCAAACAGCAGCCTCGAAATCTTAATGATTTGGAGAGGATCTGCAAAGAGGAGTGGGACAAAATACCTCCTGAGATGTGTGCAAACCTTGTGGACAACTACAAGAAATGTCTAACCTCTGTGATTGCCAACAAGGATTTTGTCACCAAGTACTAAGTCGAAGATGTCCCTGACATGCTTGGACAGCTCTTTGGTCTTGGCCATGGTGGAGAGTTTGGAATCTGAATGATTGATTGCTTTTCTGGACAGGTGTTTTTTATACAGGTGTCAAGCTGAGATTAGGAGCATTGCCTTTAAGAAAACGCTCCTAATCTCAGCTCGTTACCTGTATAAAAGACACCTGGGAGCCAGAAATCATGCTGATTGATAGGGATCAAATACTTATTTGCCTCATTGACCTGCAAATCAATTTATAACTTTTTTGCATTTTTTTTTGCATTTTTCTTGTTTTTCTTTTTGTTATTCTGTCTCTCACTGTTAAAATACACCTACCATTAAAATTATAGACTGATCATTTCTTTGTCAGTGGACAAACGTTCAAAATCAGCAGGGGATCAAATGTTTTTTTCCCCCACTGTACCTCCCACTGTTGTCTCCCTCAGCCATCCATGGCAAGTTCAAAATTGAAAAATGGTAGGTTTGTTAGGAGATGGGGATTCTATGAGGGGAAGCCAGCCATGGGGTCCATATTGTATTGAAAACGGGTAAAGAGTCTTCTAGAATGTGGGAGAGTCGCTCGTTAATTAAAAGATCATTTAATTTGGAGATAACCAATCGTAATTGCAGGGAAGAGGATTTCCACTGGCAAGCAAAGTGACATTTGGTGGCTAACATTATGGATTGCAACAACTTGTTTTGATGTAAGGATAGTGAAGGGATGTAGTGGCCCATCAGGCTTACCTCGGTCGATGGATTTGTTGAGCGAATAAGTCATAGGTAAGCGAAAATACTTCTTGCCATAGTAATATAACTCTAGGGCAATCCCACCAGGTATGAAAAAAGGAGCCTACTCTCCCACATTAGCTTGTATTCAATTTTTAATGATGATGGGTGTAAAGGATCCTTGCATTTTCCTCCGAACTCCAGCTGAAACAAAGTGATTATAGCTCCCAATCCCCCAAACATGAGTCAAAACTTCATGAAGGGGTAAACATGAACTCTTTACTGTGGGCTACACGCCCAGTATTATCAGGACTTCCTCCTGGTGGACAAAGGGAAAAAGTAGCCAATCACAGTGGCTATAGCATAAGCACTCCCCATACACATAAATCACCCCCTCTTTTCTATCCCGGAGGTAATTAAATTAAGGTAGCACAGAGAGCCTTAATTCTCTCCAGGAAGAAAGGAAACATGGCTTCTTTGTTTTAATAAAACAGAATAAAAATGTATAACTTTGTTTTTACACAATATAAACTTGAAGTTCCACATATCCCCAGATAGCTGAGATCTGAGTGCATATTCTAGGCGAATAGCGCTCAGATCCCACGAACGCAGTTCTCAGAATCATCGACTGAAGTTTGTCTTATTAGTTATTTCCACGAAAGCCCATTGTAAATCCTCAAATAACCGAACAGGTGGGTTTGTGAAGTCTGTAAAATAGGGGATTTCGTTACACAACTCCCCCTTAGTCCCATGGAACGGCATACCTGCTTAGATCCTAACGGATCGGCTAAGGGATGTCCGGTAATCCATAAACAAACCAAAATTACGCCTTTTCCAGTTCAGTTTGCCGGGAGAGGCCATCGGCATTGGCATTCTGTTTCCCCGGGCGGTACTGCATTGTGAAATTATAAGGTTGCAGCGCCAAGCTCCATCTGAGTAATCTGGGGTTATCGCCAGCCACTCTGTTGAGCCAAATTAAAGGGTTGTGGTCAGTCAGCACGGTGAAAGAGCATCCATACAAGTAAGGCTGTAGCTTCTTAAGTGCCCAGACTAATGCCAGACACTCTTTCTCCACAGTGGCATAGCTGACTTCGCGGGGTAATAGTTTTCTGCTCAGGTACGCCACTGGGTGATCCATGCCATCGTCTCCCACCTGGCTCAATACTGCTCCCAGTCCAAACATTGAGGCATCTGTGTGGACGAGAAACCTTTTAGTATGGCCCGGTGCCGCTAACACAGGAGATGCACTTAACGCAGCCTTGAGTTTCTGGAAAGCCTCCTCACACTCAGTGGACCAGATTACTTGTCGTGGCAGGGACTTTTTAGTGAGGTCTGTCAAGGGCTTGGCCAGGGTACTGTAATCCTCTACAAATTTCCTGTAATAACCTGCGGTACCCAGGAATGCCATAACCTGAGTTTTTGTCCGTGGTTGGGGCCACTGGGTGATGGCCTCAATTTTAGCGGGCTCTGGTCTCTGTTTCCCTGACCCTACTCTGTGGCCTAAATACTGGACTTCCGCCATGCCCACGTGGCATTTCTCAGGCTTCAACGTGAGCCCTGCGTGCTGAATTCGGTTGAGCACTACTGAAATGTATTCCAGGTGGGCTTCCCAAGTGTCACTGAAGATAGCTATATCATCCCGGTAAGCACAAGCGAAGCCCTGAAATCCCTCTAGGAGCCGGTCCGCCATCCTTTGAAAAGTGGCTGGGGCATTCTTCATCCCAAATGGCATAACCTTAAACTGGTATAGGCCAAATGGGGTGACAAATGCTGACTTCGGAATGGCCCCAGGCTCCAAGGGAATTTGCCAATATCCCTTGCACAGATCAATAGTGGTCAAGTAATTCCCCCCAGCCATACGGTCTAGCAGCTCATCTACTCTGGGCATGGGGTAGGCATCGGTAATGGTCCGATCATTTAGTTTACGGTAGTCCACGCAGAACCTGGTGGTACCGTCTTTTTTAGGAACCAGGACTACTGGGGAAGCCCAGGGGCTTTGGGACGGTTCTATGACCCCCAGTTCTAACATATCCCAGAGTTCCGTTAACATACTTTCCCGTACTGCCTCTGGAATTCGGTAAGGCTGCTGCCGCAGGGGTAACTGGCCTGGGGTCTCCACTCGGTGGACTGCCAGGGTCGTATACCCTGGGGCTGCAGAAAACATGCCCCCAAATTCCTTTAACAGTTGGGAAACCTGAGCTTGTTCCTCGGGACCTAATGCTGGCCCCAACTGTACTTGGTCTACTCCTGTGGGTTTCTGGGGAAGCATATCTGGTAGAGGGATACCCTCGCTATCCTCATATGCTGGAGCGCATACCGCAGCGACCTCCTCTGGCCTCTCGAGATATGGCTTAAGCATATTTACATGGAAGGACCTCCGGATCCTATTATCGGAACAGTCTGCCACAATGTACGTGGTATCACTGATCCGCTCTAGGACCGTGTAGGGGCCCTGCCAGGAGGCTTGCAACTTATCTGTTTTGATGGGTTTCAGAACTAGGACCTTTTGTCCCACTTCTAATATACGGTCCCTAGCTCCCTTGTCATACCAGTATTTTTGCAGCTTTTGGGCGGCTCGCAGGTTCTCCCGAACTGTTTCGGTCAGAGTCTGTAGCCGGTCTCTCAGCTCTAGTACAAATGAGACTATAGGGGTACCTACTTGTTCCATATCACCTTCCCAATGTTCTCGCACGAGGTCCAGGGGTCCCCGGACCCGTCTCCTGTATAATAGCTCAAAGGGAGAGAATCCGGTGGACTCCTGGGGAACCTCCCTATAGGCAAAAAGTAAATGAGGGAGGAATCTTTCCCAATTCCTGCAGGTCTCTGTGAACGTGATGAGCATTTGCT
Organism: Discoglossus pictus; assembly: GCA_027410445.1. Taxonomy (NCBI): domain Eukaryota; kingdom Metazoa; phylum Chordata; class Amphibia; order Anura; family Alytidae; genus Discoglossus; species Discoglossus pictus. The sequence continues at coordinate 64,801,642 of CM050172.1, read as the reverse complement.
TAAGGGTGCCGTTAAATCGTTCACAGAGGCCATTGGTTTGGGGGTGATAGGGGGAACTTAATATGGGTTTTACCCCACAGCTCTGCCAGAGTTGTTGGGTAATCACCGCAGTGAATTGGGTTCCCTGATCGGACACTATCTCCCTAGGGAATCCCACCCTAGTGAACACTTGAACTAGTGCTTCTGCTACCGTCTCTGCATGTATATTCGACAGAGCTATAGCCTCGGGGTAGCGGGTAGTGTAGTCTACCACAGTAAGAATGTATTTCTTACCGGATGGACTGGGTTTACTGAGTGGGCCAACTAAATTAACCGCCACTCGGAAAAATGGTTCCTCAATAATGGGTAGGGGGCGTAGCTTTGCCTTGGGGTGATCCCCTCTCTTCCCTACCTTTTGGCATACTTCGCAGGTCCTACAGTAATCTTGCAAATCTCCCGTGACCCCTGGCCAGAAAAAGGACTGGGTGAGTCTGTCCCTCGTCTTTTTAATGCCTAAGTGACCTGCTAGGGGAATATCGTGGCTAATCCGCAACAGTTCTACCCGATACTTACGGGGTACTATCAACTGTCTTTTTTCTACCTGGCCCGCTCCTGTCCCTGTCCCCCCAGTCACTCGGTACAGTAAACCCTTTTCCCAGCTAAACCTTGCCTGATCTCTGTCTCCCTGGGGTTGTTCTACCTTCCTCCTATACCCTTTTAAGGTGGGATCCTCCCGTTGTGCTTGCCCGAAGTCTTGAGGGGTACCCCAGTAAGAAGTCTGGTCAGGGGGGATCGTCAGAGGGTTATCGCTTACCTGGTCATGAGTCGAGGGAGAGGCTTCCATAGCTCTGGATTGCTGCCGGGTGGTAACCGGTAGGGCTCCTTCGGTACTGCAGGCTGCCAATTGTGACGTCAGGCATCCTAGATCATTTCCCAGCAGTACTTCCGCGGGCAAATCTGGCATGATGCCCACTTCCACCGCCTTGGCCCCGGTACCCCAATCGATGTGGACTTGGGCCGTTGGTAACTTGTGAATTGCCCCTCCGGCTACCCTTACAGCAATGGTACGCCCTGTGTGCTGGGTCGGGGCGACTCGGTGTGGCTGGACCAACGTAATAGTAGCGCCTCTGTCTCTCAGTCCTCGAGCCTCTTGCCCATTGAGTTTTACCGACTGGCGGTGATGTGCCCTGTTATCCCCAGCGGCTTGTACAGGCTTTACCTCATGTAAGGTGGCCCAATTTTCACTATTGCCACTGGGTGTCTCTTGAGGCAGATAATTGTAATCCTCTTGCACACAGTGTGCGGCGGCTTTTGTCTGTGGTATCGGTGCCCGTCCCCAGCGGTCTGTAGTGCGTTGTGGGCAGTTAGGTTTGATGTGCCCCACTTGTTTGCACCCATAACACATCGGAGCAGTCTTTTGGTACCCTGGGGTTGTGGTATTGCCCCCTGGTGGTACCCTCTGTGGCATAGTTGGTGGGACAGAGGCAGGCCGCTGGCTCTGGACCCCTCGGTTTCCATCCATCCGCCTGCTCTCATGAAATTCGTCTGCCAGCCGTGCTGCCTCCTCTACCGTTTTTGGCTTTCTGTCTCTGACCCAATCTCGCACCTCCGCTGGGGTATAATCAAAAAATTGTTCTAGCAACAACAACTGCACAGCATCCTCTAAAGTAGTTGCCTGATTCCCCTGCATCCAATTGCTGGCAGCGCGCTGCATGCGAAATGCCCACTCCGTGTAAGAATCTTTACCTTGTCTTCTGAGAGCCCTGAATTTCCTTCTATGAGCTTCAGGGGTTACAGCATACCGGGCTAACAAAATCTCTTTTATCTTGTCATAGTTTTGTATATCCCCATCTGGCACAGCTCTCAATGCTTCGGCTGCTCTACCTGATAGTTTACTACTTACTACGGCAGCCCAGTTAGCTCTTTCCAAATCTTCTAACACACATTGTCTTTCAAAATCTTGCAAGTAATTGTCAATATCCATCTCACCTTCCACGAAGCTTTTAAATGCAGCGTAGTTAATTTTCCGCTGACGCCCCCTTGTAGATCCAGATAGCGACAATATATCCACTGGAGGTGATCTGTCTCTGGCTTCTCGTGCTTCCCTGGCATTCTGGGTCTCAGTAGCTTGGGCCAAGATCTGTACCATGATCTCTGGTGCAGGGTTAGGTCCTACCAGGCTGAGTCTCCATCTCACGTCCCTCTGGAAGTCTGTTTCCTCTGTATTCGCCATTTGTGGTTCGCCGGTTTGATCGCTCTCCAGTAGTTCGGGTATTAGCGTGGCTTTCGTTTTGTTGCTTGCCACTATGCCTCGAGCTTCCAGCAGTTCCTTTAGTGTGGTTCGGTTCAAGCGTTCGTATCTATGCGCCATTCACCAGTTTCAGTTCGGGTATATCCGTTCGGGAGGAAATCCCCACCACTTGCCACCAGTGAAAAGGATCCTTGCATTTTCCTCCGAACTCCAGCTGAAACAAAGTGATTATAGCTCCCAATCCCCCAAACATGAGTCAAAACTTCATGAAGGGGTAAACATGAACTTTTTACTGTGGGCTACACGCCCCGTATTATCAGGACTTCCTCCTGGTGGACAAAGGAAAAAAGTAGCCAATCTAAGCTGGCTATAGCCATATAGGCTATCTAGCTGGCTATAGCATAAGCACTCCCCTTACACATAAATCACCCCCTCTTTTCTATCCTGGAGGTAATTAAATTAAGGTAGCACAGAGAGCCTTAATTCTCTCCAGGAAGCAAGGAAACATGGCTTCTTTGTTTTAATAAAACAGAATAAAAATGTATAACTTTGTTTTTACACAATATAAACTTGAAGTTCCACATATCCCCAGATAGCTGAGATCTGAGTGCATATTCTAGGCGAATAGCGCTCAGATCCCACGAACGCAGTTCTCAGAATCATCGACTAAAGTTTGTCTTATTAGTTATTTCCACGAAAGCCCATTGTAAATCCTCAAATAACCGAACAGGTGGGTTCGTGAAGTCTGTAAAATAGGGGATTTCGTTACAATGGGTAATTTATTTTGTTTGCAAAAAAAATTAGAAACCTGCAAGGAGTGGGTAGAGTTGTTATATCAGGTAAGATCCTTATTTAGTTATGTTAAAATACCCTCTTCGAATATCCCCTTGGCCACAGAACTCAGTTGCTTAGTAAGGCCGAATAGGATAACCATCCCACTGAAGAAATAGAAAGACTAGCGGTCCAAGATGGAATCCTCCTTGACATAATCACAATCATCTAATTATAAGATTTTCTCTACAAACTATTTTAGTTTACTGTCTTTCACATTATCTTTAGACAAAATTATTAATAGACTATTGATGAATTTATTTGCTGTTAAACTGTACTCTTTTTGAATCAGTGACAAACTATGAAAATGTAGTGTGCCACATGCAGTCAACCTGTTCTGCATGAAAAAGGTGGTCCCCATGGGAACTGTAAGGAAAACAGATCAATATAGTTGAGATCCACTGTTCTAATCTACAATGTATGTGGAATGCTTTGGTTGGTGTATAGAAGCAATGCACAAATCATATCAATTAATTTAAAACAATTATTTTTCTTGCATGACATACAATTATTACTCTGACCTGGTATAATGCATTCTCTTATATCATGATTGCATTGTCACTTGTCTAAGTGCTGTATTCTTTCAAATATAATAATTAGTCAAGAAATGTTAAACTGAAAAACTTAAAATCCCATAAGGCAGTGGATAAAAATGACTAAACTTCACAAGGGCTGCAAAAACGTTTGATCAGGCTACTATGACTGATTCATCATATCAATTTTTTGTCTCACCCCGAATACAAGGAAAAACACGCTAAACTAAACTATATAATCTGCATATACCGGTTCATGAATCAAATCACATTCAAGTACAACTAGCAGATGTACAAGCCCAGTTTCACAGAGGCAGAAACACAAGAGGTCAAATTGCCAATATCTAACGAAAAATATAAAAAGCGAAAGAGTTCCAAAAAACTGTTACCTCTGTGTCATAGACTATTCTAAAGCATTAGAATGCGGCTTGAGGTGGTCAGAGGATGCCCAACCTACTCATTAGGATCCTGGGATTTGTTCTATCCCTTACGAAAAGATGTTTAGTGCTTTTAATCAAGTCTATTACACAGGATACCTTCAACCAATAAAGGACCAGATAGGTGCTCACCATATTGGTCCATTGGGCCAGTCCTTGAGCAATCCGCACAGGCAGCCTAGAGTGCTGATTGGAGAGAGACCCACGTATAGGGCTTTGATGAATTCAGATACAAGTCTTCCCAAGTGCTAGGTTGCTCCCAGGACTACTGTCCATGATTACGCATTGGGCAAACTAGGCAGCTGCCTAGGGGCGCTTCCCTGTGAGGCTTCACCTGTTTTTTTAAGCTTTAAACCACCTAAAAATACCTTTTTTTTTGTAAACTTCAAAACAAAATGCTACAGTTCACAAACTGGAAATAGAGTACAGTATAGAGTTCTCATTGACCATTTTCTCATCCCCTGAGTTTTCTGCAGAGGGTAGAGAAAGGGCAGAAACTGCACCAGTCGAACAGAAGTAAGTGTATACTGTATAATGTGTTTTCACACAGATGTTTTTGTAAGGAAATATTGGTAGAAAGTAGCTCTTCAATAGTATTTATTCTAGGAGACGGGTTGTTTACTCGATTCTGTCTGAATGGCTATTAATACTGAATGATATACGGTAAGTATTCCTGTGTTGATAGTTATTTATGTATTTATATGTACATTTATATATTATTATGCTAATAGGTGACACTTGCTGAATAAATGTACATTTGATTACTTATAGTTGATACTGATAAATATTTATATGTTTGTATTATAATATGCAGTTAGATATATACAGTATCTCACAAAAGTGAGTCCACCCCTCACATTTTTGTAAATATTTTATTATATCTTTTCATGTAACAACTCTGAAGAAATGACACTCTGCTACAATGTAAAGTAGTAAGTGTACAGCCTGTAAAACCGTGTAATTTGCTGTCCCCTCTAACTAACGCAACACACAGCCATTAATGTCAAAACCATTGGTAACAAAAGTGAGTACAGTCCATCACCCTTACCTTCTGCTTCTTTAGCAAGGCAGTGGTCGTCTTGGAGGTGTGTTTGGAGTCGTTATCATGTTGGAATACTGCCCTGAGGCCCAGTCTCCGAAGGGAAGGGATCATGCTCTGCTTCAGTATGTCACAGTACATGTTGGCATTCATGGTTCCCTGAATGAACTCCCCAGTGCCGGCAGAATTCATGCAGGCCCAGACAAAATATATATACGCATATATGTGTATATATGTTTTTTTATAATATGTAAGTGAATATGATTTTAAAGAGCCCTGGCTGAATATACATTTAGAAAATAAAAATAGGGGTCCCTGGAAGAATTATGATTCTAGATGACTCTGATTAAATATGTATGTCCCCCGTGTACTTCAACTTTACTGCTTTGCACTGATCACCTTCGGCGGTCATTGCAAGCCCCACACTGAGCACCCTTGGCGCTCATCGCAGGGCTTGCCATGAGCAGCTTTGGTGCTCATTGCAAGCCTTTCCTACTCACAGTGTTCATGGCGAGCACCGCGATGAGCGCCTTCGGCACTCATTGCGAGCCTTTCCACCCCCCGACTGTACAGGCCGCTCATTGCAGGTTTAGTTAACCACCATCTCCGCCCTGTCCCTTCCCTGTGTCTTTCTCCTCTGTGTATTTTTGCGTGTTATGTGCTAACTGCCATTGGTTTTATTTTCAAAGTCCCGCGTACCTGGTCTTGTCGGTGTAAGTGTTACTGTGTTCACTGTCGTGTATTTTCCCTGTGTCCTGTGTGCCTGCCTTGGTTCAGCCTTGTTTTCATCCAGTTTCAGAATTTTTATGTTTTTTGGCCGCCATTATTTTCCTTGCTTAGCTGATTTTGGATTGAAGAAAAATGCCAAATACGGCTCAAATGCCAGGCTTTCTGGCTCTCCGCCTGTGCTGTGTGTTATTTTTGTTCAATTATTTTGCTGTTTTTGGGGGGTTTTAGAGTTACACGCTTTGCTTGCAGTTGCGACCCTTCGGCACTCATCGTGAGCCCGGCAGTGAGCACCTTTGGTGCTCATTGCGAGCCTCTCCGCTATCTACTTTATGGGCCTTGCGATGAGCTCCTCAAAAATGATGTCAATAAAATTTGAAGCCTGCCAATGATTTTTACCACACCTTGCAAGGCTCCGCCCCCCCCCCCCCCCCTCTAACCTGCCTGCCTCGCGATAAGCGCCTTTGGCACTCATTGCAGGCCTTGCAATGAGCGCCTTTGGAGGCGATATGGTTCCTAGCCATGAAACTGACACCAGATAGGTGTTTCTTGGTTTCTGGGTTGCCTGACCAGTAGAGAGTGTAGCCTGCGCCATGTTCCTGAAGGCGTCCTTCCTCTGGGAGGTGGTCTTCACTGAAGGCAGAGATTTTGATAGCCAGCCTTGATAGTTCATGGGCAACTAGAGAAGAGAGGCATTCTGGGTGACTACTGTCTGTTGTGTCAAGCATAGTTCTGATGTTCCAACATGCAAGTTGAGGCAGGTGTGAGTCTTCTCTTCTTTGCTGAGTTTCGACCACATTTGAAGATGCCCATTGACCGCGGCTAGCCAACTGGGTGAAGTGGAGTTGAACTTTCTTTAGGCCACCTTTTCTAGGCCCCTCACCATGTGGAGCAAGCAGTGCTGTCCCTAGCGAAGGTTGCTTAGTCGTTCAGGGTGCTGCCGAATGATGCCTTCATCTTCTGGATCAACATCATACACCTGAACCGCTTGCATACAGGATTGAGACAATGGCTTCCAGTGAAATTTTCTTTTCTTTTTTTTGCTTAATCTTTTATTATTTTATACATTAAATACATAACAAGATAACAGAAACAAAAGGACAATCAGAAGACTAATCATTCAATATTACCAAAGAAACATAGAAAACAATGGAAAACAAAAAAATAGAGGTTATCTAAATATACCTCAGTTCGATATTACAATACAAGGTAGAGGAAAAAGCATTCCAGGAGGGACAGAAATAACTTGGCAATCAAGAGTAATATCTATTCCAAAGATCCCATTTAGAAATATTGTACTTTGTATTGAATTTACATTTTCAAAGGCCTTTTTCCATTTCCCTATATCTAGAAATTAATCTCTCAACTTCCGCTTTTGCTTCAATTTGCATATCTTTGCAATATGCCACTTGACTGTTAAAAGAATGTGAGAAACTAAAAATGTACAATTGGCTCTATTGACTTCTAGGAAAATGTGAAAAAGAAACATTTCACGTTTATAAGGAATTATAATGTTTGTCAGAATCTGAAGTTGAGAAGCATATTGTTTCCAAAAATCTTGTATGATTTTGCATTCCCAACATAAATGTAGGTGGAATCCTTTTGTCCCACAGCCCCTCCAGCATTTATCAGAGTTGGTAGGGTTGATCTTATTCATAATGGAAGGAACCAAGTTCCATTTTTGTATAACCTTGAAGTAGAGTTCTCTATAAGAAGAACATATGGAAGATTTTTTGACCAGAACGCAAGCCTTGTACCATTCATCCACTGGCCATGAATTTCCTAAATCTCTTTCCCAACTTATCCTACGGCTTTTATCTAGTTCATACTTATAATGTTATGGCATGTAGGAATAGTATTTTGATCTATTTTTTTCAGAATAATTTTCTTCAAAGCAGAGAATTCCCTAAATTTGGTTAACTTGAAATTCAGAGATACCAATGCTAATTTGATGGAAATATAGTCCAACCATGTTATTCCCTTTGACTGATAGTTTTTAATGAATACTTGTCTAGTTATAAATCATTTGTGTAAATTAAAATATCATATGACCCTAATTCCACAATTTTCCATTGTATAAGATTCAGATCTTTATTTTTATACCCAAGAATCTTGATAGAGGCCAAAAAAAAAAGGATATCTAGACAGATCTAACTTTTCTCTTGTATTATACCAAAATTGGAGAATAGATAAAATACTGCTAGGTAACTCAGTAAGTTTGTCTCTATCCAATTTTGGGAGCCAGATCAAAAGGTTAGTTGAGATCTCACTGGACAAGTCCTCCTGTAGAATGTTCCATTTTGCTTGGTTCTGGGCTATATTCCAGCCTAATAAATGATTAATAATTATAGAGTTGTGGATATCTTTAATTGAGGGTGCAGCAAAACCTCCTTTTTCAAGTTTCCTTTTTATAATATTTAATCCTCTTTGTGTTTTTTAATCCTTATTTAAAAAAAATATTTATCAACTTTTGAAAGATACATAACAAATATTTAACAAATATTTTGGTACAATCTGAGGTATGCATCTCATAATATAGGTAATCTTAGGAATAATAAACATTTTAATTACTCCTATTCTGCCTGACCATGAGAGATGCACCTTCCTCCAGTCTGAAATCATTTTAAGATAGTTCATAATTGGAAGAAGGTTATCATTCATTATATTTTTAATAAGGGGGTAAATCTTATCCCTAAATGTTTTATTGATTTACTATTCCAATCAAATTTATAGAGATGTTTTAGTCTCTTAATTTGAGAGTCTTTTAGGCCCTTAGTCAATGCCTCTGGTTTAGAGGTGTTGACTTTAAAATAAGAGGATTTACTATATTGTTCCAAGATCCTATACGAATGTTCCAATGAGTTTCCAGATTCTGTTAAGGATAGGACTATGTCATCCGCAAACATAGATCATTTATAATGGTTATTTCTAACCTTAATCCCTTTTATATTATATCAGATCTTATAAGTTCAGCTAACGGCTCTACTGTCAAGATATAATATATATAAGGGGGGGGGGGGTAATGGTCATCCCTGCCTTATTCCATTTCTAATGTTGAATCTGTTGTTTTCAAAGACCAACCCTGAGATTGCTGCTTTTGGATCTCTGTATAGTGCTTTTATGGCTTTTGTACCATACTCCTTGAATTTAAATTTGATCTAGTACTGAATCGATGAAGTTCCAACTGACCCTGCCTTCTTGGCATCCGATGAAAGGGCCAGAAAAGGAACATAATTTTCATTGGAGAATGGAATAAGCTTTATAAGTCTTCTAGTATTATCAGAGCCTTGTCTCTTACTAACAAAGCCTGAGTGGTCAAGATTTATTTATTTTTTGTATAATCTTATTCAATTAGTTCGCAAGAGTTTTAGCATATAAATTGAGGTCTTTATTTAACAGGGAAATTGATGTGTAGTTTTTGTAATGTTCTGGGTCTTTATCTTGTTTTAAAAAAATGATAATTTTGGCTTCTTACATTTCTGTGGAGAGCAAGCCGGTATTTTTAATCTCGTTGAACATAACATGCAAATTGAACTCAGCTGAGAACTATATATTTTGTAGTAAAAATTTGTGAAAACATCTACCGCAGGGTAGATTTGGTAGTTTGGTTTCAAGTTCTTAATGTTTATCTCGACTTCTGTTTGAGAAATTTCTTGAATAAGCAAATTCAGATCTTCTATTGAAACTTTGGGGATATTTATTTTGGATAAAAAATGATCAATTTCTTCTTTTGAAGGCTTTATAATGCCTTCTTCTAGTTCCAGATCATAAAAGGATTTGTAATAACATTCACAAATGTCCCCTATATCTTTAGAACATGTCTTTTTGTCTTTATCCCTTAATACTTTAATTATTTTCGTATTTCTCAGTTTTTTTAATTTTGTTGGAATAGAAGCTTCCCTGGTTTATTGCCTATTGCATAATGGTCTTGATGCATCCTCAAAATCATATCATTCTCAAATCATATTGTCTGTCTGTAATTGCAGAAGTTTTTTTATTTGATTATTAATATTATTATTCTAAATACTTAAATTCTTATTAGGGTATTATGTATTGCTTGTCTGTAATCTGTTCATTTCTATACATAAATCTCTTATTGATTTGCCTGGGATGTAAGCCTTATGGGTACACGACATAGTAGAGTATGAAGAAACAGAATCTTTATTTAATTTTAAGAATTGATTAATTTCCTCTTTTAATTTGTTAGAAAAACCTTGGGATCTAAGCATTAAAGAGTCCATTCTCCAAGTTCCAAAAGTTGTCCTACCTTGATTATATTTTAAGGTCATGATGGCCATAGCGTGATCAGACCAAGAAATAACACCTATTTTTATAGTTTCTTCTAAATTTAAGGTTTACAAATTTGTTAAAAAGTGATCAGTCCTTGTGTAGGTTCTGTGTCTTTTAGAGAAAAAGGTATAATGGAAGTCATCAGTCTTAACATTTAGAGATCCCCTCAGGTGTATAAACTCACTCCCCAACCTCTGGCATCCTAATGTATGACTTTTTGCCATATCGCTTAAATTCAGAGTAGATGTGGAAAAAATCTGAGGGGAGCTATCCAACTTCTCCTCCTTTAATAAATTTTATAGTAATCCAGCGGGCTTCTTTTAAAATAAGCGAGAGAAAGGGGAAACCCCATTTATATACTACTAGCGACTTGCACGTCAAAAATGACGGTAATACAATTTGATGGCTGACAATGCTGTTTGCCACACAATGCAAGGCTCTCACCCCTCTAAGTTGTGGGCCTCTCGATGCGCACCTTTGGCATTCATCGCAAGCCCTGCAATGAGCGGCTATCTACTTTACGACACTCATTGCAGGCCTCGGGCAACCCGCCACTTTCATGCCTGGCAATGAGCACCTTCAGCACTCATCGCGAGTCTCTCCCCACTCTCTGACCCCTGTGTCTATTTACCCTCTCTCCCCTCCATGTGTATCCCCTTCTCCCTGTCCTGTATTTTTCATCCTTATTTCCCTTCTCTGTGTCTCTTTTCCCCCCTGTCTTACCCCTGTGTCTCTTTCCACCATCTCCCCCTCTCCCTCCCCTGTGTCTTTCTGCTCTCTGTCGCTGTGTAAATGTTGCCTCGCGATGAGCGCTGTTGGTTCTTGTTTTCAAAGTCTTGCAGGCCTTGCGTTGATCGGCTAAGTGTTACGGGCTTCAGCCTCGTTTTGATCCTTTTTTCAAAGAGTTACGTCTTTACGGCCTCCATTTTTTCCTCGCTTAGCCGATTTTCCCTGTCCGAAAAAGGCAAATTAAGCCTCAAATTCGTTTGCAACCTCACTCACAGTCTCCCTGCCTCTCCCCTTGTGCTGTGTGTGAGTTCATAAGCTATTTTTTTAAATTAATTGGCTTTATTTGGTGCTATTTGGAGTTACGTTTGTGAAAAAATATCGGCTGTTAAAGTCGTGTCTCACATGCCTCGCGATCAGAACCAAAGTGCTACGGGCTTCGTGCCACCAATGTCAAGAAAAGATTTGTCAAATTGTTTTCCAATTCAGAATTACTGATTGCTTTTGGAATACCTCTAATCCAAAGGTTGTGTCTTCTTGACCAGTCTTCTATGTTGTTGAGTCTCTCTTTAAGATTTGCTACATTTTCTTCTAGGTTTGAAGTGTAAGATAGTAATGAGATATGATCTTTTATTAATCTTCCAAATTTCCCTTCTATATCATCCACTCTGGCACTTGTATCTCTTATTGTATTGGAAGTGTCCAGAATTTGTTGTTTAAATTCCTGTGTTAGGGAAGTTTGAAATTCGGCCAGAAGGTTCTTCATTTTTGACTTTGTAAGTTGTTCCACATTTCCTTGTATTTCCTCTGGGTGAGGTTCAAGTTCATCTATAGCCTGAGACTTTTGAGAAGAGGATTGATCTAGCATTGAAGAGTCTAAGTATGAGGAGTCACCCTTATTTTCTTTGATTTTAGGGGAGAAAAAATTGGGGGAGGCTTTTGAGTTAGACTTTTTCTTATCTTTGGTCTTCTTTTTTGTATAGGTATTATCTTTGTTTTTAATTTTATAAAGGTCTTAATTGACTTATAATGAGCAGGATCAAACTCACAGTTTCAGCTGGATTATAAGGGTCTGGATAGGTGATCTCTCCAAGATTATAGCTATTACAGCATTTTAAAATCTGGAGGTATAACCAGGAAGAGTGAATTGTACATTTGAAGAGGCTTTCGGTGGTAGCACTTTAGAACTGTTTGGATATGAGAGGTATTGTAGCAGAGTTTAGCTGACAGTATTGTCTTACAGTCCTTATACAGTAAGTTACAACTGACTAAGGATTACTTTTTTATTTTTTATTTATTTATTTTTCCTTCTTTATTTCTCCTCTTTTTCTTCCCTCTCTGCTTTTCTTTCCTCTTTCCTTCCTCTCTCTCTTTTATCTTTTTACTTCCCTCCTCCTCCTCTCTTTTTTCTTTTCTCTTCCTTTTTATCTTTTCCTCTCCCCTTGTTTTCTTCTCTTCCCCCCTCTTTTATCCTCTCTTTTTTCCCTTTTTCCTCTCTCTCTTCTAATGCCTTCCCACCCACCCCATTTTTGCTAGTTCCTACCCTTTTTCCTTTTATCTCTCCAGCGAGTCCAATAAAATGCCTCTGTGTATTTTTAGTCTTTTCTCATTAGTGTGACTTTTAAGGGAAAATATTTCTTGTTAATTCACGTGAGAGAAAGAGAGGTGGGAAGAGAGAAATATCTCACATTAAGAGGGAACTCTGTCCACGGGACTCTCTTCCCTCTTTAGCTTTCAGACACATTGCTTATATTTGATTGACATATATAGAGTCCATTCTGATATAGTGCTACTCAGATTAGTATTAAATTAGATTCCCACAAAGTCAATGCTTATATTGCTGCTTTTAGCATTCCTTTCTTTCACCCCTAAGACATATGCATATATGCTTCTCCTGTAGTGATGCGCCAGTGTGCTACATTCTCTCTTTGCAGTGCTCCAGTTAAGCTCTGTAGGTCTTCTCATGGGATTAGGGGCCGTGCAAGCCTGCAGCTGACATCAGCGTCTGTCTTCCTCACAGAAGCCTATAAAAGGAAACACTACAGTGCTCAACCCAGACGTCAACCTCTGGTTGCTTCAGCGCCATTTGTAGTATCAGTCCTCGAGCTCACTGCTTCCTAAGACCAGCTTTCTCTATCCGTTCTCTCTCATCAATGTTTAGGCTTTACCAACTTCACTTCCAACATGGTAGCTCTGTTCTGGAAATGGCTGGGGTCTCTGGCTAGTGTGTCTACCCACTCCAACAGCTTGCAGCTGATTCACTCAGCTGAACTCTCCATTTCCCAAGGTCAGCATTGGTATTTTAGCTCTACGTTTTCATTGGGTCAGAGAAAAAGCTTCCAGTGAAATTTTCCACCTGCCATTTTGCCCCTTTTTCATCACTACAGGGCTTGAAAATGTTGTTTGTCTAGATGTAGACGTATCCCTTGGGTCTGCGCAATGGAGTTTTTAGGTGAGATGCAGTGTACGCAGTACTGGTCCCACCCTTTACACTTGGGTATCATCTGTCATAGCCTAGCAAGCTGGGAAGGTGACAGTGAGGTCCTTGAGTCATAGGTGTTATATTGAAGTGTCCTTCTCCTAGATAGATTGCCTGACAGGGCTGACGAGCTGCATCTCCCCAGAGTTTGTTGCATAATATACTTCAATTAATTCTTAATTGCTTCACCAGTGTGGCATCCCAAAGTGATAACCATCTCCATTGGCTTCAATGGAAAATGAGACGGTTATCAGTTGGTTAAACCAGTAACATCAGGAGGTGCATCATATCATAGTTGACAGAATGACATTGCTGAGGGGGTAAACTCTAAGGTATGTCTTATTGACCAATCTATATTTATGTAGAGATATTCAATTCCATACACTGGTAACTCTTTTTGATTATTAGCTCCTTGCCTACATGCCACTGTCAAATAGAATAATATATTTGATGAAAAGCAGCATGTTTTCAAGCCACAGAATCAATAAGCCCATATTTAAAAGTAATCCCTGCTGCTAATGCACATATTTATGTTCTGACCCTGTAGTGGGGAAATCAGCTCCTGTTCTCAGCTAGTGGTAATATACAGTGCAGTATTGGATTGTTACTATGTCTGCTGTGAATTTCTTTGTGTAGAAGTTAATTAGAAATCTTCCTGAATGACTTTCTTCTGTTTAAATAGAGTGACAGCTTAAGAAGAAAGCTGATAGACAGTTATAAGCTGAGAGAAAAAATATAGCATTCATTGATTCAACTAAGAACAAGATACTTCTAAAGCAGATCACATCTGCATTGTGAGAGAGAGAAGGAGGTACAGGGAATAGCATGAGAGGCGATGACAGCAAAGAATCAGACTCTCCACTTGAAATAATTTAAAGAAATTCTGCCATGACCTCAAACACTAAATTATATAATGATTATTAATATTATTATTTCAAATGATACCAGAGCTGTTTAATTACAATTTTATGTGCATCTGGTGTTTGCTGAATGATTATCATTTGTATTTTAGGGCATTATGATGCTCCCAGCCCTGTGTTTCAAATATCTAAGATGTTAAAACCAACAATAGTCCTACACTATAATTCTTAACATATTTTAGGAATGTCAGCAGAAGCAATCTGATATATAAAATTATCCTAGCTTAAAGGAACCCTGCAGTTTAAGAAAAAGACAAATAATTGTCAAGTATATTGTCAAGTTGTGTCCGACTCTCGATGACCATATGGACACAGCATGCCAGGCACATCTGGCTGTTTTACTGGCTGTGCTTATCCATAAGATTTCCTTGGCAAAGATGCTGGAGTGGGTTACCAGTTCATTCTCCAGTGGCCCAAAAGTTGTCTGACCTCTCTGCAATAACCTGCCCATCCTGGGTTACCCCAGAAAGGGGTCAAGTATATACAAAACTGAAAATATTAGCAGCTGTGTAGGCCATGGGCATAAAACCTTCTTTTTTTTTTTTTAAATATGATTTTCTCAAGATACTGTTTATGAGTACAGGAATCTATTTATTTATTTTTTGCCTCACTGGCCCAAAAATAGAACTTGCATGAAAGAATACAACCGTAGCTCTCCAGAAATCTAAAATAAACTCTTGCACACAACTTCCACCAATGAATCATGAATCCCTCATGGATCCTGCAGAAGCAACAGCATTATTTTTTGTTTCTACTTAAAAAAATCGTTATATGACTCTTTCCTGATTAAGTGAGACTCAAAGTTTTTAAATATATATTTTGTTTTTCGTTGCTCTTTGGTCATTCATAAGGGAACCATAATCCATAATTTAGATTTAGACCTGTACATCATCCTACTTATTTCAGTCTGCATCTGAAATTTTACATATCTACTCACTTTACCTGTTTATATAGTCTATCTAGTATATTTGCTGGTGGGATTTTCAAACCTTTGTATTATCATACCACAAGAGGGTTTCGCTGTATGACTTGCCACCACTAAGGTATGAGTATCTGAATATCAATATGAACAAAAGGTTTCAATAGTGGAGCAAGCAAGAAAACAAAGACTCTATTTGGGTATATTTGCTGTAGAAATAACTTAGCATGTATTGTAAACCATTAAAATGTAAAAGGTAAAACTCTTTAAAAATAAAGATCAATCGACTCTCTACTGTACGTGCAAACTTTCAGACTTTGCTGCCTTTTGGTGCGCCAATAAGTAAGGCATGTATTTGACATATAAGGTTCAGGAGATAAATGCTGGGAAATTAATCTATTGCCAATATACCTGCTATCAGCTTGTCTTAATATTTGCAATTCATTTTCTGAAAAATAAATGTAAATGTATGCATTGTAACAGATTAGTCTGCTAGAGCAAACATGCAGCAGAGAGTCTCTTCAGTACATGACTATTACAAATGACAGTAACATTAATGTAGCTGAAATTGCATCCTCCTTGACTTTTACTATTAGCAATAGATCTACAGAACAATAGAGGATAATGATTAACTGTAACAAATTGGTCTTCAATTGTCTTAATATTTACAATTAATTTTCTGGGGAAGAAAATGTAAAGTGATGCATTGTATCAGATTAGTCTGCTAGAGCAAACCTGAAGCAACATGTAAATTACTATTACAAACTTGACAGTAACATTAACGTAGCTGAAATTACAACCTACTTGACTTTAAGTATTAGCAATAGATTGACTGAACAAACGTACAACAGACAATCTTTGGAAGAAACTACTGTAACAAGTATGGCAATAATGTAGGTAACACTGTCTACACACTCTCAACTATACCAATAACGCTGATCTGTATGCTAAGGTATCTCTATACGGGGAGACTGCTATCCCTTGGGTTAGCCGTGTGATGGGCGCCCATCAAGCTGACACCTGTCTAAGCTAGTTGCCTAGCTACTATACATCAACCAGATCTGATCCTATTGAAAAACAAATTTTGTGCCTTTTTGTTAAATCTGCTTAATAGTTAAATAAGGTATAGTTTATATAAGTTTATTTGTCTAAACACATTTTTCACCTTTTATTAAGTCTGCTTAATAGCTGAATAAGGTACAGCTTAGATCAAATATTAGTTAATTAAATAGGAGGTGTTGGTAAGGTTAAAAGACCCCATTCGCATTTCCCCGCTAAAAGAGTGGATTTATCAAGTGCTTCCTTCAGGCAAATGCTAGACACATGTAAGGGAGACTGACAGTGCTTACACACTGGTACCTTAATTCCTACAAAGTGCTGGGAGAACTGCTCTTGATCTGAGTTGACCCGTTCATAGTGTAGTTAAACTGGGTCAGAGCGGTGGCTGCTTTTGTGGAAAATGACTGTGATCATGTGGTCAACAAACCTGGCGTACTTATAACTAAAGTCCCAAATGAGGGGGAGGTAGTCATCTAACTCCTGTCTACAATGTGGATATGTGGAACAGAACACGTCATGATAGACGCTAAAACTAAGGATGAATCCTGGAATCTTCAGTTTTAGATGAGGGTTTATTGTTTTTATGATTCTTAACATGTTACCTTGTGATATGGTTTTGATCTCTGAAGGCCTTGTTAGACAAATGAGCAGAGATACCAGGCTAACATCTTTGCCTTCCAAGATGTCCCACCTAAGGTGTTCTGGTACAAAATGAGTGGGCATGATCATTGGAGAGTTGTTGGAGTGCTCACCTGGAATCTTGACATGAGGTGAATAGCAAGCCTGTTATCTAGAAAATGTTAAGAAAAAAAGTTCCCTTTTGTAGTGCACACCTATTAATCCCAATTATTGGAAGAGACGCAGTTTTAAATAAAACTTAGCTTTTATTAACTTATTTAAAACTTTAGAATAGTAAAAAGCTAAAATATTAGACGCTGCAATAGAATACAGGAAGCAGGAATTGGTATAGAGATTCTGTCTTAGTGCAATTTATATATGAGGTGCTAGTACTCATTTGAATACTATCTAAAAAGGTTCTATAGTGCTTTAATAATGTGCTTTTATAAAGTGCCAGTGCTAAACAATGCTAAACAATAATTCATATAAAGTGTTTAATAAAAGGCAATAATATATGACTTCTATTATATCAAGTTCTATTGTGATAATGAAGTGCTTTGTTGCAGGAATACTAAATCATCCTATTTTGCTTCGTTAGAGTATCTCTCTTGTTATCCTTATTCTCTTTATTAGAGCCTGTTTGGAGGAGCTAGATGATCCATGGGCACTATCTGTCTCTATTTCATAGTGATTATTCGGTTACTGTGTCCCTGAAACTCTGCACAGCTCCTTTAGCGTGGAGATTGCGGTTAGGATGCCTCCCATGACGTCACTAACACGCGTCTCAGGTTGCTGCGTCTATCCCAACGCACGTTTCTCGATTTCTTCAGGGGTTACCGCCATGACACCTAGACTTCCCTTATATAGTCTCCGTTGTCATGGGGACCGTTTCTTATTTTAAAACAAGTATATTTCCTTGATTAAAAACATTTTATGAGTCTCTTATTCTTTGAAGCTACAGATAGCAATGTTTGTATCATTATACCATTTATTTTATAATACATTGTACTTTGAATAGTACAAAGATATTCAAATAATGTATTAATAATTTTAAATCTCCAAATTCTGTTGTAATGACTAATACTGTTTAATATTAAAAGTCATTATATATAGCATGCTATTGATATAATAAACTTCAATATTTTGATAAAATTATTGAAGTAATATTTAGTCATCTTTATATATCGATCATTTATTGAAAAAACAATAACCCTTTATTAGGATCTCATTTATGTTTATATCAGTAATCAAGATGACTCATGTTATACATTATTAGATATATCAATCAGACTATTTTATATGTTCTCTTAAAGCATTAATTTAGTTTACATACTTTGAGATTAAATTTACTTTATTTATTTAAATACCTGTGTCATTTGTAATAAATGGTGTTTCTTATTTGCATCCCCAATCCAGACATGGTATTCAATATTGATTGATATTTAACACTTTCTATGAAACATAAAAATGGACATAATATCAAAAATATATACATACGACATATAATAAAGTGATTGGAGAATTGCATTATTTTTAATTATCTTTTATATTAATTTTCTATAATGGGATGTTTTTAATGTAGGCCCTTAACATTACAATGTTATTGTCAGCTTCATATTTCCTTAAAACACTGTTATCTAGAGCCTGATAGATTCTTGAGATTTAACATCTGATTTTCTAATTAATTGATGAATGCAGTAATATCATGAGCATGTGTTGCATTTGTCGGAGTTGCTCATTGGGTTAACCTGCTAGGCTTGGTGGTGGGACTGGATTTGCTTGAAGTAGCCAGAACAGTTCCACCTGTTTTTCAATGGCAGGAAATGGGATACTGCAGGGAATAAATTCCTGGGTAAGTCCGGGGACAATCCAGAGCCAAATGATGAGCAACTACCAGGCAGAGATGGAGCATGGACTGGAAAGGATAGTGCTTGTGAAGGGATACTTTCAGCATCTGAATGAGCAGGGTCTGTCATGATTAAGGCTGAGAACTAATCTGTAAAAATATTTTAGTTAAATGGACAGATAATTCAGCACAACTTGGACCTCGCCACTGTAAAGTTCTCCTAAAAGCATGTTAAATACTTTTTGAAACAGTTCTTTTTTCACAGAACACATAAATTACATGTATGTTTACATGAGACCCTGACAAGTCCCCAGACAAACCCACAACAGCAGCTCCGTGCAGAGAATAAGACATTTCAACTGAACAGAGAAATGACTGCTGGAAACTTCTAAATATGTTACTTGTGGGTTAAATAATTACTGCACCATTCCTGTATGCAGAGAAAAACCATAAATCTTTGTGTGCATGGAGTCTATACCGCTTGGTATCGGTAGGTTTTGTTAATCATGGCACAGTCAGGCATGTGTTACTAGTGTTATGAAAAAAAAAACAATAGTTAATTTTAACATCGAATTATGTGCTCTTTCACACCATGAAGAACACTTATAGTGAGGTAAATGGCCCTTTAACTGTATAATGATCAGGTGAACAGTACTGGAGAATGTTTAAACATGAATGTACAAGATGTACGTATAGTGACTAAGGCCGTCATGTGAGGCCAAAGGCAGTGACAAGATAAGTGGCTAGATTTGGGGTTATTGATTGTAAGATACTGAAGGAATGTCAGTGACTATGATGGTTAGATTAATTATGTCAGTGAAGTTTAAGGACAAATGCTGGGACTAGCCAGAACTGAGTAGTGTGGTTAGTTCTAGATGCATAAGGTGTAAAAGAACATAGATGATTGTGAAGAAATTGACAGGAAGGTATAGGTGGGGCCTGTGAAAAGATGGAGAAGTACATAAATGTTACTAGTCCTTTAAATTTAGGAAGAATATTTCATTCGGTGGTTGGCCCTTTAAGAGTCTATTATGACTTGAAAGGTATTGTGAAAGGGTTATGTTAAAAAAAAATGGTCGCTAGCCCTTTAAATAAAAAAGGGAAAGCAGGGAGGCAGGCTCTTTAAGGAATGGTAAAATACAGATAGGGTGGTTGAAAAAGGCAATGGAGAACTCGCTGAGGGAATCATCAGTCAAGAAAGAGGGCCGAATATGGAAGATGACAGACAAAGCAGCAAGGCAACAGAACAAAGAAGCAGAATAAGGTAAGGAGAGGAGCTGGATAAGCTCTGAAAGAAAACAGAAAGAGAGAAGGAAGGAAGGGGAAAGGGTGACAGAGGAGGAGGAAGGGGCACAGAAGAAGAGTGCAGAAAACAATGAGAGGACACAAAGGGCAGGGCATGGGAAATACAAAAGACAGAAAAAGGACCAAGAAGGAGGGAACCTGCAAATAGTGGCATGAAGGAAAGCAACAGACGATCAGCATAGCTCAAATGAAAGAGATGTGCAAAGCTTAGTGGGAGGTCTGCTTGGAAATATATATATATATATATATATATATATATATATATATATATATATATGTAAATATATATATATTGTGACCGTTTGGCCCTTAGATGATATGACAAGCAAGTGGAGTATGGAGTTCTTGACAGGAGTGACGGAGTTAAAACTTCTGAAGAAATCCTAATTGGTGCAACTTCCCTTTAAAAGCCTGGAAAGCAGACATGGAAAGGGGTGTGGCTGGCTAGGCTCTGGGGAGGCTGTGTGCTGCCGTCAGAGTGAAGCTGAAAGGTGATCCGGTGTGGAGAATACAGTGGAAGCTTTGGAGCAAGCCTGTAAGAGATCACCTGATTTACTGTGGCTGGGAGTACTGGGACCACAGCAAGAAGTGTGGGCTGTTTGCAGTCGCAGGACATTGTGAGCTGGAAGAGTGAATACAGCCTCAGGACGCCAAGTAAGTGAAGGGATTAGTGAGAATCCCCAGGCAGAGTTGCCTTAAAGGCCTAAGCGTGTGTGAAGCTGACAGAGGCCTCTGAGTGAAGGTGCCCAGACTTATTATGCCCCAGGGAAGAGGCTGAGTTTGAAGAGAGAAGTGTGAAGGGATTAGTGAGAATCCCCAGGCAGAGTTGCCTTAAAGGCCTAAGCGTGTGTGAAGCTGACAGAGGCCTATGAATGAAGGTACCAAGACTTTTTATGCCCCAGGGAAGAGGCTGAGTTTTGACCAGTGAAGTGAATGCAAGTTACTGTAGTGATATCCAAGGGTCCCTGGGGTGAAGCATACGGGAGAGGCGGGCGGGCCCTATGCTTCATCCGCGACTATGTAATGAGTACCGTGGAAGAGACTTCCGATGTACTGGAGGCTACTTGTATCCTGGCCACAAGGTGGCAATATAGCTTAAGAAGAGATTATTCGTATCCTGGCCACAAAGTGGCAATATAGCTTAAGAAGAGATTATTCGTATCCTGGCCACAAGGTGGCAATATAGCTTAAGAAGAGATTATTCGTATCCTGGCCACAAGGTGGCAATATAGCTTAAGAAGAGATTATTCGTATCCTGGCCACAAGGTGGCAATATAACTAAAGAAGAGATTATGTGTATCCTGGCCATAAGAGGGCAATATAACTAAAGAGGAGATTATGTGTATCCTGGCCACAAGATGGCAATATAACTAAAGAGGAGATGATGTGTATCCTGGCCACAAGGTGGCAATATAACTGAAAGAAGAGGTTCTTTGTATCCAGGCCACAAGGTGGCAATACAACCTTTATAAGAGACTGACTGTATCCTGGTCACTAGGTGGCGCTATTGTGCGAAAGCTACTCTTCCGGAAGACACAGGGTTGTGGTGTTTTTCCCCTGCTGCAGATAAGCTGCACAGGAGTAGTCAGGGTGTTCCTGCGTTGCAGTCAGCACATTTACGTAGATGTTTATTTCCTTTATTTTAAGCAGAGTTACTTCTTCAGTTTGTTACTCGTTCTTGTAAATAAATCAGTTTGCTGCATTTCAAGCAAGTATCAGTCTCTTCTTCAAGTAACCACCGATTTACACGACCATCCTTGTCACAATATATATATATATATATATATATATATATATACAGTATATACATATATATATATATATATATGTATATATATTTGTAGTCACATCCCTCCCCAAGAATAGCTGGTGGTGTATGCAGTAAATATCGGGAATAGTCTCCAGGCTCAGTACCGGGTCATGTTTTGAGTTGGCAGGAGGCCTTCAGAAATGGTGTATCTGACGTGGGTTCCTCAGGAGAGTATGCGGATGAATGAGGAATCTTGAAGATATGGGTGCAAATGGAAGTTATGAGTTAATTGGAGAGCTAAGTCTCTGAGGAGGGACATGGTTGTCAGATCGGATGATCTGAATCATGATATAAGGTTCTGAGATGATTTGTTGGTGGTGATAAGCTTAATAGGCTTGTAACTCCAACTAGGTTTCCGAAGTGAGGGCTGCCAGTAGTACCAGATATACATGATGTTATGTGGAGTTGATTCTGAGGGTATTTTGCCAGTAAGCTGTGAAAATCTTGTTGCCACATAGGGGTTTAAAGTGGTGATCGGTTGTGAATATGATGAGGTGGAGTGAGAACATAGAAGGTCTTGCGGCAAAGAAGGATCTACCTTTCCATGGTTGTAGGACAGATGTCCATAGCATGTCCTTGATGGACATGTCACTCAGAGTGATGGTGGCTTGATGGGTAGTCGGGGTAGACATGTCGAGTACTAAGATGCTAAGAATGGTCTACCTTGCACTATGATTTGTGTGGCATAATTGAGGTGGCCCAGAAGGATTAACAGATTTTTACAAATCTTGGTGAAAGAAAGTGGTGGTAATGAATTAATTTGAAGTGTTCCAATTTTGTTGACCAGTAAATGAGATTCCATCTGCTAAAGGTCTAGTATGATGCAGATAAATTCTAAGATATAGGGTAGTACTGGTATGCAGAGATCATGGAATAGGTTGTTGGTTTTCTTGAGAAATGAACGTTTGATGAATAGGAAGTAATCTTGTAATGTAGAAAGTAATACATAATGTTCTGGCATTTATTGACATTTAGCAAGATCCAGCATAGCCTTTCAGCGAATATTTAGAAGAGCTTAGGGCTGCTTTTAAAACCGAAATCTAGTCCAGTGGTGAAGTAATAGTTGGTTTCCCACTTCACCCTGTGCAGGTGCCGCAATGTGGGTCTATTGTTGATTTTGGATGTAAGGAGTTCTTCCACTACTCCTGGCTCCTTCACAGCAGTGTGTAGATTTTTGCTAGCTAAGAAATCCTGGTGCAATGCTGACACCCCAATGTGGAAACCCAGAGAAAATTCAGTAGTAGGATGCAAGATACTTGGCAGGTTGATGGTTAGTTGTCACTTTAAGTGCATCACCATGGGACATATGGTATTTTAGTAGGCTTTGCGGCAGACTGAGCAGACATGTAGAAGTCTGGAAGGTGCTGGAACTACAGCCGTCAGTATTAATGTTGTTACAGATAGCAGATGCCAAAAGGTAATGCACCTGCCTGACAAGGTCATTCTTGCTTGGCCATGTTTGTAGAATGGGAGTATCAAGTGCTTGAGGGTTGGTATGGTGGAGTTGTGGGATATCGTTAGGACCGAAAGCGTATGAGTGTAGAGGAAATTGGCAATGCTGACACACTGAACACTTTATGCCAGCAAAATTACAGTAAAAAAAATCCTGGTCTAATGCCGACCAATTGAGTGTGACATTACATAAGCATTTAGAGGCAGCTTGTAACTTATGGTGCCATCAAGAACTATTAAGTAATTAATCTTGCAGTGCAACTGACCACTTGATTTACAGAATTTTCATCTAACTTTGAACTGATTTGAATAGCTTGAATGTAAAATAAATGATGCACCTAAAAGGCCCTGAGTTATTTAGTCTTATTTTGTCAAACAGGGATCTTTGCTGAGTCAGTGTTTTTATCCCATTGTGGATCTTTCTCAAAGGTCCTGATCTCTTATCAAATTGTGTATATTATTTTATCATTCAGTTTCTCAATATGTTTTTTTACTAAACCATATTCTGTCTCCTCATTGTGTATTTGTAAATCTAAAATATGGTTTTCTGCTCTCCTACTGTCACCACTGCACTGAAAACAGAATAGTTTATATGCCAGATATAAAAAACAATACTATTATTAACAGAGACACACCATACAATTTAGTTACATAGATAGATAGATAGATAGATAGATAGATAGATAGAGAAATGTCCCCTATTTTCCCCTCTTTTCCCAACAACCACAGCACTAAATAATAGACATGAAATGGTACCAAATAAAGGATAATAATAATTTAAAACAATTATAATACAAATGGCAACAAGGTTATAAATAAAACATATACTGTAATTTATACAAATGAGTTTTCATACATTTGTAAAGGAGCATTGTAGGAAATATTTCATAAAATGGACATTAAAAGAGCAAGTAAGCAAATCTAGAGAAACATTGATATTTGTATCCATATGAATAACAAACGATTGACATTGCAACAGGTGAAGAAATTAGCCATACCATAGCAACACCTTATTATAACCAGAAAATACAATATCTAATAAGAACTCAACATTTATTTTGGTGTAAGACGAGGCTAGTTCCTGTATAGGTTATGGAGAAATGTTTCTGTGTTAAATACTATTATTAAAAAAACATCATTCTATAATTGAAAGGAAGATTTAGGCATGTAGTAAATTACTCCACCACCCTGGACTAAAACAGATGATCTAATGCATTTTATGGAGTACTAGAATGCATGATTGCGAGCCCGATAGGCAAATATTACTTATTGACACTAATTATTTCTAATTCTAAATCAAATTGCAGATTACATCTAACTTCCATGTTTTACTGACGTCATGATGACGGTCTCATTTACTATTGGCTGTGTCTAAGAAGTAAATTACAGGCTTGCTTAAATATTGTTAGATGATATTATCATGCCCCCTGAATTCCAACTTAAAAAGGAAGGGTTTACAAGTTCAGCCTTGAGATCAGAATTTGCGAGTCAAAGGTGTTGTTTAGCTGAGTTCATAAATGAAGATAACAGATCATATTTTTGTCATCATAGTCTAGTGAACTGTTTAACTATATAAAAATCATATAATTATTACCTATAAATATATCCTGGTGCCTAACACCCATTCAAATAACACAAACAAAAACTTTATTATGGATATAGATAATAAAAAATGACGCTAATAAAATGTCATTTGACTGGTGATAGTCAGACTTATATACATCACTTTGGCTGACTTTAAACTAAACTCATAAAGCTTTGCTACAGCTCAGTAACTTTTGAATTAACATGACCTCTGCCAACATGAAAAATTCACCATTTCATTTTGCTTGGTAACATAATTATATTCATTTGTTTTTTGAACCACTTCCAAGGTTTTTTTGGTGATATATAGTTCAGAAAATTGTTGTTGGCATATAATCACTCTCATATATATTTCATATAGATCTTGAAGGTAGACAGATCTGCTCTGAATTTGTTTTTAGATTTCATGACTTGCTTATACTATTTACCATTTTTTCATAAGCCTTCATGTTTTTTACCCTTACGCATTTTGCAGTTTTCATTTCGTCTCCTTGTTTATTTGCTTTTATTTTTTCCTCTATTATTTTGCCATATTGAACTGACAATTATGTTTTTATTGTTCAGATGTCATCTTACCTCACTGAAATTAAAAAAACAAACAAAAAAAGGACAGCAAGGTGATCATTATTCCAATTGTAACTCTAGTTAATTATAACTTTTACTGAAACAACAACATATTTTTCTTTGATGATGTGCAAAGTTTTTTTAAATCACATTGGTGTATTTTTAAAACTTCTGGCATTTAATATAAGCACAAATGATGTACACCTCTTGAAATTGTCTAATAGCTATGCTACAGTCTAATTTGAAATTGCATTGGCATCTTAGCAGGGCAATTTTGCTTTAAACTAGTTACTTTACTGTGCTATAACTAAATATATATTTGATGATCAGAAATCCTTTTTGTTTTTAGACATACAAGCAGCCTATGAGAAGCAGTGGTGGCTGGTGACCTTCTAAATTGGTGGGACTGAAGACTGAGACCTGGCCCCTCCCATTACATTGACCCCACCCAATAGTATGGACTCCTAACCTTTGTGACATATTTGACCCTATATGCCCTGCCCAGTGATCTTATATAGGCCCACCCACAGACCTATCATTTTGTAACTACACAGACGACTTATAAATACTTAGATTGTTTGCACTGCTTTCTCTATTTTTTTTCCTTTTCATAAATTTTAGATTTCGAGGACCCTGATAATAATTGCATTAACATTTTAATTAAAATTCTATTTTAACTACACAATACTCACTGCTACTCAAACATGTTGAATTAGCAAATGGATGACCATATGAGCATTAATGCCATGCCTGTGGCTTCAGCACTTGTTTCTGGACATTCACATCCCTTTCATATCCCCTTCCATATGCAAAACCACATACTGTTCACACTTTACATACCACGAATATATATATGTATTGAAGTAGGAATAAAGAAAGTTTTGCTCTGTGACTTTATGTTACACTGTGCATCTATAGACTTGTAACCTCTTCTGGAAGATGAGGTGACGTGGTGCTGGTTCTGCTTATTTTCTTTTCTTGTAACATTTCTCCATTATCTTGATGAAGGTAAAGTGGTGCTGGTTCATATAAGTTTTCCTATGCTTGAGAGTGCCTCCATCATGTTGACAAGAGTGAGGTGGTGCTGCTTGTGCTCAGTTTTCTTATGCTGTGACGTATCTCCATTTTCTTAATGAGCATGAGATGGTGCTGGTTCTGCTTCTCAGTTTTCTCACTCTGTGAAGTGCCTCTATTTTCTTGATGAGGGTGAGATGTGCTGGTTCTGCTCAGCTTCTTCATGTGGCATGAATTTTCTGCTTACAAGTATTTGCTTGGTGATCTTTCAAAGCAGCAAACTTCCAAATGTTCTTTCATTGAAATCAGTTGTTGAGAGCATCACTAATGTATTCAAATGGTCTTGGTTCAGTTTTATCCTCTTTAATGTGGAGTAGTCATTGGTGTTGTTATGATGAATCTTAATGATTTGACAGTCTATGTAAAGCCATCCAAAAGATTATTTTCCATAAACAGTGTAGTACCATTGTAAATCTGAGCTATAGGTCTTTATAGCTCAGTCTTTTTAAGTTCTGTGAAGCCATAAAATCTTTTAATAATTCTGTGCTTTTCGTTAATGTATCGAAATATCAAAACTGACTGTGTATTGCGACATAATCTGTTTTCTTCAGTTGTTGCAGAATAACGTTCTTGATTGCATCCTGCATGCAGTCCAAAAGCTCATCCTGTATTGTTTTGGTGTACCCTTAAACACAGTTGCAGTCTTCAAATGCTGTTCCTTGAACTATCTATTCTCTAAACAAAATCCACAAAGCCTTGAAACACACCAGGATCCAGTGATGATTTTGTTTCATGAGGTCCTTGTAATGCTAATTCAAAGTAACCACAAACGCACACAGTCAATTAGCTTGGAAAGAATGTAGAAGCTCTTGTCCACGTCTTCATTGTGTTTTTGAAAACTAATTATGTATCCTTCATCCAGCTGTACAGCAATATCTACACCTCCAAAATGTTCAAACTTGTACCTGTTGTACCTGAGTGATTTGGAAGTTTCATGTTTCTTTATTTTATCAGACAAGTGCAAGCCACTTCACCTCCAAATAACAGGCATGGGAAACAGAATAAAGACTTTTGTGCATTGCTTCCACAAAGCCATGACTTCTTTGGGTACCAGTCGGTACTAAACTTCCGATTGTACTCCTTGCCTTGACCTCTTGTGAACTGCTTAATATTTATTTCTGGCTTGTGCGGACCCAAACAGTTTCTCTTCATATGTTAGTGTGCTGAAAGGCTTCAGGAGTAGTTCAACCGCCCTATTCATTTATCCAAATATATATTAGAAGGGATCACTGCAATAGAAAAGTTAAAAAAAAGTACCAAAGCACTTTGCCTTTTAAGATATCTGATTTCAAAACATTGGGTCCTTCTGGATTCTTCAAGATACTGCTGGTCTCTCTCACTGGAACTACGCTTCTGATTTCTCCTGTTCAGCCTTCGGGAACATACATTCAGTCCAGAAAATATTATTTTCCTTTACTACCAATTCCAATAAGAAATTTTTATTTTCCAAATTTTGGGAGCATTCATCACAAAACACTGAAGCTTGACGTGTTGTCAGTGCTTCTTTGTGATAGCTATATATTAATCCTTTAGCTTGGTTATGCTATGTTTGAAGACCTTGCTTTTGGATAGAAGTTCACTAACTAAAAACTTCTGTAAATAAAATATGCTCTGTGCTTATATAGAGTCCTTTTTAACTGGCCGAATGGCAATTTAATAAGGCTGTTTATTGTTAGAGATTTTGCAGATGACCTTACTGTATTTTTTTATGTCAAATTATACATAGAAACCTTCCAATAAAATTGCTATATTGCGATATGGGCGAGATATGCGGATTTCGCTAGTTATTTTTTTTGACACCTGTACAGCGCACTGAACGTGTATGCTTCGATTATAAATTAATACTAATGTTACAAACTAGTTAATCCATGTTGGAAATGTAAAATCTCATTAGGAGATGAATGCACTTAGAATTGTTTTACCAGTTTTCTAACAGAGAGGTATGATTCATATAAGTGTGACAGTTGAGATTTTTGAGTTTTTTTGAGGCGCCTCTTTGTTGGGGATTATCAACATCAACATCAAATATAATACTTGCAGATCAACTAGGTTACTTGTTACAATATGGTGATACATGTAGTTCATTACTTTAAATAGCCATGGGTTATTAACCCTTCCAGTGAAATATTTGTACCATGTGTAATGCTAGTTTAATATGTGCTTTAGTTGCATAGTCAAATGTATAGCTAATACCAGTACCACTAGCTTTGGGATTCTGACAATAGACACAATCTCATTATACTTAACACTTGTTGTTTTGAGATATTCCTAAGGAAAATTGTGCAAGGTAATTAAATCAGAAAATTATGTATTTTCCATCCAAAGGGATTTACATAAATTAGAGAAATGGACAACTGAATGGCAGATGAGATTTAATACATTTAAATGTAAAGTTGTGCATTTTGGAAGAAAAAAAAAAGGATGCAATTTATAACCTTAATGGAGCAAATATAGGGGTATCAAAAGATAGAAAGGTATTTGGGAGTTTTTGTGGACAACCACCTAGGTAACAGTGTTGAATGCCAAGCTGCATCTGCAAAGGCAAGGAACATTGTATTTATTAAGGAGGGTATTGAAGCAAGGGAAGCAGATATAATTCTGCCACAATACAAATCACTAGCACACCCTCATTTGAAATATGGAGTACAATTTTGGGCACCACTTAATAAAAAGGAAATTTTAGAGCTGAAAAAATACAGAGAAGGACAACCAAACGAATAAGGGGAATGGAGGGGCTAAGTTATGAAGACATACTAGCCAAATTAAACCTTTTTCATCTAGAAATAAGGTATCTAAGAGGATAAGATTACCTTATATAAATATATATATACTAGCGACTTGCCCATCAAAAATGACGGTCAATAAAATTTTAAAGCTGGGAATGCTGTTTGCCACACAATGTGAGTCTGTGACACTCTTAACCTTTTTGTTATGTAGAAAGAAGTACAACAATTATTAAAAAAAAATATTTTGTTAACAGTCAACTTGTCTTTCAACAACTGGTAAAGGACCATTTTTTAACCATATTAAAATGTTTAATTGTCAATTATGCAGGAATAATGTAACAATGGATAACGTTTGTATGAGTAAATAGTAAACCATTACATAAATGCTTTGCAACACGCAACTTACATTTGAAACTTATTGAACCATTTTTATTAACAATACTAACATTTTTAAATCTGAGGTATGAATGAGTAACATAACATTAGGTCAACTTTATATGAATGAGTATATGAAACCATTACATAATGGTTTGTAACATGCAACTTTTATTTAAAGTACTGTTAAACCACATAGGTATTGAATCCAGAGGAAGGCAAACAGTAAAAAAAAAAAACATGAAAACTTAGCCAATTGTATCAAAGAAGGAAAAAAATTAATTCCTTCCTGACCCCATTAACTGGTAAATGGATTACTCCCTGGATAAATACTCTTTAATTATACATTTAATTTTTACAACAAATGATCATCCTCCTACTAACATTAATCATTAATTATATACAATGAAACAACTTTTGTGAACTTTGCAAAAACTATTTTAACATTACAAAAATAAAGTTAATGTATTAAACTTTAAACACTATAATAGTAATAAAAAGCAACGTAACTGTTTTGTGGGGCCAATCCTGGCAAAAGGCCACTTCCAAGACATTCCAATACTTTTTGTTTTGGCATGTCCAAGTGGTTCCCTTAAAAAGAGCCCAGCAGACTTTGAATGTTGTCTATGGGATATAACCACTGTTTATTGTTGTAGGGTTTTTTTTCATTTTTTTTTGTTATTGTTGTAGTTTTGTAAAATTGTACATAAACCTAATAGTACACAATGTTTTTTTGTAAAAATGCGTCCATCGTGTAATAGATCACCCTGACTTGGCTTGTCTTGAATTTAAACTTTAATATCATCTGGATTTGTGCACCTTGAAAAAGCAACATAGAGTTGTTCATGTGCAAAAACAGGTTGATGTAAAAAAATACCAACAGACTTAAAAGTTTGTCCTTGGGATTTATTTATTGTCATGGCAAATGCCATGATAACTGGAAATTGTCTCCTTTGAAGGACAAAGGGTATGGGTACCAGTAATAATTTCTGCATGTATAAAATTATCTTTTAAATAGCGCACAATTAATCTGGTCCAATTACAAAGTCCTTTTTTTGGATTCATGTTTCTCAATAGCATGACAAGTGCCGCTTTTTTCAATTGCAAAACATGTGGTGGTATTCCAGATGGTGTTAAATAATTAATAAATTCTATACTAAAGTTAGATTCACTATCTTTATCGTCAGCTAGAACTGAATCTGCACTGTAATAATTATTTTGGGGTGCGTTGATGAATTTTAAAATTTCGTTATTTAGATTCAAGGCATCTATATTTTTGGATGTTATATCACTTTGTTTGCAATGTCTGAGTAATCATCCTTATTGAGGGTGTTTAGAAAGATTTCCAATATGAGTTATTCCTTGCAAACCATTTGTGATGGCATTTCATTGGGTAAATAATTTATCTGTGGATGTTTTCCTTCTCCAATTTGAATGAGCTAATCATTGAATTTGTTTTGGTCTTCAGATCTCATATTTAATTCTAATTTGAGGTGTGTAAACATTTTCCAGTTTACTTGTCTTGATACATGTTTCAATAATGTCAGTCCTATTTCCAGGTAATGTTTGCTTAAAATCTCTTCCTAACAACATCACCTTTCCACCAAATGATTATCCATCACTTATTTTAATAATCTATCAATACATTGCAAGGCATGACATGACATCATTGTTGCCTCATCTATGATAATTAATTTCCTTTTTTTTTTTTTTTCTAAAAAAAAATTCTAAAATGGGAACTGGCAGTTTAAATCCACTATGCACAGTTCTGCCACCTTCTAAAAAAAGTGTGGCAATTCCAGTTGTTTCAAATGGCATTGCTATTTGGCCCTGTGCGCAAATGTTACTCAGCAAACAATTGTACAGATACGTTTTTCCTGATCCACCAGGGCCATCTAGATAGAAATAACAGTCTTTATCTGTTGCATTTGTGATGGCATTTAATGCTTGCAATTGTAAAGTATTTAAAGTTGCCAGTTTTTCTTGTTATTTTTGTTGTTGAAACTCAGTGTCATAATCATCAAAGTTGATGTCATCTATAAGTCCAGGATCAGGCAAATTAAAACTTGCACAATCTAATCCATGAGCAAGAAATATTTCTTGAATTTTCATTAACGCTTTTAAAAATTGCAATGGGCTCATTGTAACGTTTCAAGAAGTCTTCACACATATATAATTTAAATGTTTGCCACTAAGCAAATGCATCAGGTACATTGCAAAAGATGCAAATGAATGCAAATTGTTCTCTCATTTGCTTTGGCATTTGATATAGTGCTGCTTCATCAAGACACCTCGCCCATTTTGTATCATCTGCTATGAAGTTTTGATGTCTTGTAGCTAATAGAAAAGTATAATAAACGATGTCATTCACTGTGCGTAAGTGTTCATAACTTTGTGCACTGGAAACGTGTGAAAGAAGCAATCTTAAACTGAAACGTTCGATGTCTCTTGGGCTGATGGTATAAGTTCTTGGTATAATTTTATGAGTATCTGTTTTTCATTGTCGCCATCGGCCATTTACAAACACATAGTGATATGGAATGTCAATGTATAAAAATTGTCTGGCCTCAGTGTCCTGGCAGTTTAATTGAAACCAAGCAGTAAGTGTTGTTTCTCAATGTTCACTTTGCGCTAAGGCAGTTCTTTCATTGCCTGCAGTAAAGCAAACAAACTGACTGTGTGGCAAATGGACAGCTAATCGATACACAGAATGTGACCGATCATGCATCTTAAATTCCAGAAGACACCACATTGCTTCTTCAGCACTGACATAGCGAGCATCTAAATAACATGATAGTTTGTCATGTAAAATTGGATTTCCTTTTCGTTTAGTGCACCTTGCACAACAACAACAGTTGCTGCATCATATCCTTTGTATATATATTTATACACATATTTGATGGATTTAATAGCAGTGCAAGCTTCCACATTTATGTGTGCATTGTACTTCATCAGCAAATGTGTATTGTATGGAACAACATATCTATTATCGACCTTTTGGCCATGGATACTAGCTGCTTGTCCTTTTCTTCTTTTATACAAAGGGTATACATCACAATTAGCATACCTTTGCATTTGAAATTGTTTTGGGAACTATTTTGTATATTTTATATTTTCCATACATGGTGAATTTGAATTGATATCTCCACATGGCCCATGAATCATTCTGTGTGTTACAATCTCATAAAGTTTTTAATATTGTTCTGGATGTGGCAGTTCAGCAGTAGTTACTGAATACACTACTCTTTCACTGCAGTATTCAATTTATCTTTTTCCATCAGGATTAAAAGTATGTTTTTTTTTATTTATTTTTTTTATTTATTGGTATCAAAAGTAGACAATTACAATATAAATATATAAAACAGAATACACAGCAAAAAAACGACAAAATAAAAAGACAAGACATACATTTACAATACATATTGTGAACTTGTACCAGAAATTATAATTTCTGGGAGCTAAGTCCCAGAGATATTAAAACCTAAATCATAACCGAGAAAGATCTTTATTTTGATCCCAAATTTTCCATTTGTAAAGTTTTATTTTTATAAGACCTTTCTCTTGAAGAGATTTTTCAAGATTTCTGTTTCTATCTACCATATGTGTGATTTCACCCCAAGAGGGAACGGAAGACTGACCCCATCTCCTTGCTATCAACAGTTTAGATGCCATGAATATCTGAAGTAAAAACGCAATTACGTCCAGAGCGAGCTGATTCGAAAAGATGTGAAATAAAACATTTTCTACAGAAAAGGAAATGGTAATGCCCAAAATATTCCTAATATGCCCAAAACAAGTTTCCCAAAATTGTTGAATTATTGGGCAACTCCACCATATATGGGCATGTGAACCCACCAAACCACAGTTCCTCCAACAAAACTTCAGATTATCTTTTTTAGTAATCTGAGCCATTTTTGTTGGAACATAATACCATTGAGTACTTAATTTAAAGTGTAGCTCTCTGTATGATGTATTTTTAATTATTAGATCTGTGAGAATAAATGAATCGGACCATTCTTCTTCTGACCAAGAGAGATTAAAAGAATGTTGCCAAATTTTAGATTTGTTAAAAGGGCATTTATCCATTTCCTCCCGCAAGATGTTATAACAATTAGATATTAAGTGCTTTCTATCTTCTAGAATCATTAGTTTTTCAAAAGAAGTTAAAGATCTAACTTTAAAACTAGAATAGATTGAATCTCTGAACGCAGCCAGAAGTCTATTATATTCAAGCCAACTTTTATGAGGAAGCCCAAATTTTTCCTTCAAGTCTTCAAAAGAAGCCCAAGAGTTGCCAATATATAAGTCTGTCAAACAACAAATGCCAAATGCTCTCCATCCACCCAAAAATGATAAGTTCAATTCTCTCTCTAATAATAAAATCGGAAGGATAGGGCTAGGAAAAGGCATTAATTGAGATCTCAATTTATGTTTATCCCAAAATTCAAGTATTTCACGAACAATATCAGAACCTTCTAAAAAGAGTTCTTTTTTTAACTCCTTCCTAAACATCAACCAGCCTAAAGAATCCTTAACTACTACACATCTTTCAACCTGCAGCCAACCTACCACTTTCAAACTTTCTATACATTTGACTGCATGTGAAAATATTGTAGCATCATGATAGGTCTGAATCATTGGGTATGCTAGTCCCCCTTTCCTAAATGTTCTGGAAATTATAACTTTCTTTATTCTGTTGTTTTTCCCCTGAAAGATAAATTTGTCTATTATTTGTTGAAAATGTACTATAAAAGTTTTGGATAAAGGTATAGGAATAGATCTAAATATATAGCGTAATCTTGGAAGAAGCAACATTTTGGCTGCTGCTATTCTAGCTGTTAAAGTTAAATTCAAAGGTCTCCAAGAGGAAACAATTTTCGTAAGTTTATTTAATAGCTCCTTATAGTTGTTTTTAATTATTAACTGGATAGAATTATAAAATATGATTCCCATATGAGTTATGGTATTAGAATGCCAATTATACTGGTAGATGGATTTCAAGTAATCTTTTTCCAGACTGGCTAAATTAAGAGCCAAAACCTGTGACTTGGAGATATTAATTTTATAGTTAGAGGCTTCAGAATATTTATCTATTATTACATGCAAAGTTTTCAAAGAGTCAATGGGGTTAGACACAAACACAACCGCATCATCGGCATACAGCATTATTTTATGCTGTATCCCACCAACTGTAATTCCATGAATAGAGGGGTTATCTCTTATAGAAACTGCCATGGGCTCCATTATCAATGCAAAGATTATTGGAGAAAGGGGACACCCCTGTCTCGTTCCATTAGTAACTGCAAATCTCTGCGTTTTAAACCCATTTCCAATGACCGAAGCGGATGGGGAAGAGTATAATGCTCCAATGGACTTAGACCCACAAGTGCCAAGGCCATATTTCTGGAGTACACACCTGATAAAATCCCATCCGACCCGGTCAAAGGCCTTCTCTGCATCCATTGATAGAAACACCGTTGGGAGAAGTTTGTGTTTAGAATATGAAATCAAATCCAACATGCGTCTGGTATTGTCGGAGCCCAAACGTCCCCGTACAAATCCAGTTTGATCTATTGATACAAGTTTGTGAATAACCTCACTCAATCTATCCGCCAGCATTTTAGCATACATTTTTACATCAACATTCAAAAGGGAAATGGGGCGGAAGTCTTTACATTCCAATATACCTGTGTCTTTTTTTGGTATAGTGATAATCAGAGCCTCTGACATTTCTGAAGGAATATGTCCCTTTCTTTTAATCTCATTGAAAAGATTTTTTAAATGTGGGACTAGGGTTGTTACCAAAGACCTATAGTAATGATTTCCAAAACCATCTGGGCCTGGGGCAGTACCCAACTTCAATTTAGAGATAACGTCACAAATCTCTTTTTCGGAAAAATCATTATTTAGTGTTAAAACTTCCTCTGGTGAAACTTGCGGCAAATCTATTTCATTCAAAAAATGTTGAATGACCTCCAGAGATAGCTTCTGAAAAGAAGGATCCAATTCCAAATTATATATCCTAGAATAATACTGTTCAAATGCTTCTGCTATCTGGACTGGGTTATTAAGATAGATTCCATTGTGATAAATATAATCAACCCTTTTTTTAGTAGCATGAGATCTAAGTTTATTTGCTAAGATTTTACTTGGTTTACTCCCATAATGGTAAATTTTTTGTTGTAAAAGCCATATAGACTTATCAGTTCTCATCTGATTAATGGATTTAATCTGCAATTGGATTTATTTAATCAACATCGAGTCAGAAGCATTAGGATTAATTTTATTTCTTAGTTCCAGATTATATAATTGGATATATAATTCTCTCAAAGGAGTTCCTCTTTCTCTTTTCCTTTGACTTTGCAATTTAATCAGGATCCCTCTTATAAAAGCCTTATGTGTGTTCCAAAGTGTAATGTTAGATTCTACTGAAGCCGAGTTTACTTGATAAAATAAATCAATTTATTTTTTAAGATAATCCCGATTTGTCTCTGAGTCAATGAGTGAGGAATCAAATCTCCAAGATTTTGAGTTAATGGAAGAATTTTTCGAAAACAATTCCAAGTAAACTAGAGCGTGATCCGACCACACTCTTGGCCCAATATCAACTCTCAAAGTTCTTTTAAGTGTATTGATATCAACAAAAAAATAATCTAACCTAGAATATGTATGGTGTCTTGGAGAAAAACAAGTAAAATCCTTTTCATTGGTGTGCAATACTCTCCAAACATCAATTAAATGATATTTTGTCATCAGAGAAATAAACTGTTTTGACAATCTTATCACTGATGAGTCTGGAGGTGAACGATTTTCAGATTTTCTATCTTTAATTGGGTCTGAGAGCATATTGAAATCTCCACAAACGATAAGAGATCCCTGTATCAGTTTATTAAACTTTTTTAAGATTTTACTAAGAAATTTAATTTGGGATCTATTCGGCACGTATACATTCAATATTGAGTATTTTTGGTGGTCAATTGTGCCTATCCATAATATATAACGATCCTCCTGATCTATTTCCACAAATGCCTCTGTGACCATAAGTTTGTTACTAAAAAAAATTGAGGTACCCCTTGCCTTTTTCTTATACATTGAATTGTATGCGACTTTATAATGTGTATTAAAAAATTTAATTGGAGCTCCCTGCCAATGAGTTTCCTGCAAGCAGATTATATCTGCTTTTTGCTGCAGAAAGCTCTTTAGAAAAAAACTACGTTTAGCTGGATGATTCAGTCCCTGAACCTTTTGCGTTACTATCTTTAATGACATGTTGTTAGCATCACAATAGAAATGATGGTCAGTCCCCGTTCCCCTGGGATAACTTTAATTCCAGTCCACAAATACAAATTTACACCAATACATAAACCAAACATAAAACATTCATCCCTCCTCAAATCATTGAGGCATATCGGTAAGCAGTCCTCCTTGAAGAGGAAGAGTCCCTCCCGTGATGCAACAATGTCAGATGAATACATCTGAAAGCCTTAGCCAAAGCTCTATTGTACCCTCTATCTGTTTTTTACTATTATCTTGGGTGTCCAAGCTTTAAATCCTACTCTAGATGTTTATATTATTCCCTTTAATTTGAGAGAATTTCAAATAGAACTCTCCCTTTAAATTCCCTACTCCAGTTGTGAACCCCTTCCCTTATAGCAATCAACTATTGAATTGTATTTTGCTCACTAATTTATAAAAGTAAATTTTCTTAGTGTCATTATTAAATACTTATATATTTTTACCCATTATCTAGGTTAGTGTTTTCTTTATTGTTTCCCTCGTGTTAATATTAAAAAAAGTGAAAATATATATTCACATCTAAAAAATTACCCAACAACTAGTGAGTTTATATTTTACTCTTTAAATTTCCCGTAGTAAAACAGTAATTTAAAAAATATTAATCAAAACATGGTGTATTTTCCCCATTATCTAAATTCATTAAAGTGTGCCACCTATATGTTACTTCTAAATTAGCAGCAAAAAAATACCATTCAATTTTTTTTCCCTCCCCCCCCCCTTTTCTATCAAAATAATATATATACACTACTCTTTACAAAAAAATTTTGATTGAAGACAATCTAATATTTATATTCCAATACATATTTAAATAACCGCTGTGAACAAACATATATTTACTGACTTTTATTTAGTTTTGTCAGGAAATTCTCCCCTTCCAAAGTGTCATTAATAATGTATCTGTTATTCTCATAACAATAAATCAATTTTGGGGGATTTCCCCATCTATAGGAAATCTGTTTGTCTCTCAAAACTTTAGTCACAAATTGCAGTTTCTTACGTTGAAATAAAATTTCTCCTGTCAGATCTGGGAATATTTTAAGATTTTCATATGGACTCTCAAAACATTTTTTATTAAATGAAGCTTTTAGTATTGCTTCTCTATAGGACATATGATGCAGTTTTACAATTACATCCCTAGCAATTTCTTTGCCCATGTTAGGTGGAAGAGGAATCCGGTATAATCTCTCTATAGGCTTCTCGCTCTGGCGCTCCACTAAGCTTAACAGAAAGGATTCCACAAATTGATGGAGGTCTTTAAAGGTAACAGACTCTAATATACCACAGATTCTAATATTATATCGTTTTTCAGCTTCCGCTAATCTGAGATTTTGGCTCTTTAGCGTCTGGATCTCCTCTTTAAGTCCCATTATCTCTCTCTTTAATTCATCATTATTCTTCAAAATAACCTCTTGAGTCTGTTCTACAATTTCTGTTCTATCTGTTAATGTTTTTATATTCTTAGCATTATTTTTAATTTCACCTATCAGTTCTTCCCTGATGGATATCTGAAACTCCACTAGGAGAGCTGTCATAGTTTTCTTTAACGCTGAAGCTGTTAGAGGTTCTTCAGGAGTGGTCTCTCTCACAGATTCATCTCCTATAATAACCTCAGCTTCTATAGGAGTTTCAGAAAAGTCTAACGTGGACTGAGAGAGTGAATAGGATTCTCTCTTGTCCTGTCTATTCTCTTTATCTACATGAGAGAGAAAATTAGCTATAGATTTTGAGCTATTGTTTTGTAATGTTTTTTTAGAGCCTTTACCCCTAGGGGCTTGTTGTTCTTTAGACCTATGCATAGATGCCACAGGGCTATCTCAAAAACCAAAGGAAAAAGAGAAGAGAAATAGGAGAATAGGAGTGTATAAAAAATTGTATACAGATAGTCCACTTTGTAACTTGCTCTTCTTTGCTGAACAGTTTTAAATACCAAAAGGCATATATAATATATCTTGCTTGCAGAGTCGCTTTTCTCCCATCAAGTTCCCCCCAGCCTCATGAGACCGATAGGAAATGTCACAATAGGTGTAAATTGGACAATGTTCGTTAATAAGACCCAATGGGCCTATTTATATGGGCTAAGAAATTCCCATCTTATTCTTCAAAACCCATCATATGGGGGACACTTCACAGCAGCTTTCTTATTTTCCTCCACTTCTATCATTCAAATTGGCCCTCACATGCAGGTGTTATATTCTGGGAGTAATTGCAGCAGAAGCAATACAAACATGCACTCACCCTCTGCAACGCCAGACTTTCATAGCAACAGGGCGTTGGCAGCGTTACCTGCTGCGGGATAGATTAACCTGAAGCCAGTCCCCACAATGGTAATAAAGGAGTAGACCCCCTCTCAGCGGCAAATGCTCACCAGCCCCGGGTGCCCAGTAGAATAAATCAGCACGGCACACCGGCTCCCCTCACCTGGGGCATAACACAAGCTCCCGTTCACCTTATGGTTTGAGGTCTCCTTTAACTGGCTCCTCTCACGAACCACCCCGGATATTCTCCTCACAGGCTCAGTCAGTTTCCACCAGCACTTTAGGCCGCTATGCCCCAGTAGTGTGGTTCAGATATCCATCAACTTTGTTTTGGACCCGGCCTCAGGCGGTCAGCCTCAAAGAGTTGTTGCGTCGGGGTTCAGGCCTATTAGGCCGTTGAATAGAATGGTTGAGATACCCAGCTTGGACAGCCTTAACGACACTCTAGCAGAGCTTCGGCGATTTTTGCCCGGCTAGTCCCACATACAGACTAACCCCTTCCTGGGCGTGGCCAGGATTAAAAGTATGTGTGCATGTGGCAGGCTTGGATCCAAATTACAACTTAATATATTTATGTTTATAAAAGGTTGGTCTTGGGTTCAAAGTGAATGGCATGCGAGACACAAGGGAGGAGGTGCAGTCCATGCCCAGGAACAGGCTTTTGGCACAAAACTACAGTGGTGCAAGTCGCGCAGGGACTCTGGCCTCTCTTGCATGGAGCGTAAGAAGACTGTTTTGGTCTATCTCCCCATGGTTTTGGGCATGTAGTGGGCACGCTGGAGGAGGGACCGAGGTTGCTGTGTTTCGCAGACCGGAGCCTTTTTGCTGCTTCCTCACAGTTTGTGCTGTGACGGACTCCGCGGCTGCGTTTGATGGAGAACCGGGAGAACAGCTGAAGACGCTGCATCGCCATTGATGTAGATGACGTGAGAGCCTAAGTGGGGAGTGATTTGGCCTAACACACTGACAGCACCCGGGGAGGAGAGGATTTGCCTGGACCACAAGTACCATCTACTGGACCCAGTGGATCCCTTTTATAAAGCCAACTACTGGTAGAAGAATGTATACGGAGCTGTGCCTCCGAGCACGCTGACTTTAATGAGAGGAGTTATATTCCCTTTTGAAGGGAAGCACACTGTGTTTATTTCTCTATCGTGCGTCCTGCCATTGTAAAATTTAGTATACTGGCCTGGTCCCCTTATCTCTGTCTATGAATGGCTTAGCACTTGCCAGTTGCAGGTCCTCTTAAAATATAAGAAGCTCTCTACTGACAGTATTAGAGAGTGGACTTATAAAGCCAATATTAGCTTTTGGCAAGCAGGCTTATAAAGCCATAATAAGCCATATCAAACTTTTGTAATAGAGACTGTAAAGGAGGGCTGTCATCTACCAAATTGTATGGAAAAATGGTGTCTTCTTTTTTAGAGGCTTTTTTGACACTCGTTTTATTAGGTGATGAGGCATCATATTTAACCTCAAGCACAGTGTCTGTTAATGTGGTTAAGTGTGATCTGTTTAATCTTGCTGCCACAAAAAAAAAAGAAAGGGAAAAAGGAAAATAAACTGACACTTTAATCAACTAGAAGATAACTCTCAGCATCCATGCAGTGCAACAGTAACAGATCATCTATAATGCACAGTTTTCATATGGAAGCACAGGAAAACTGAGAATCCATAGACTTTTTCCATGTACTCAGTATATGGGTCTGCGTAATCCGCTGTATCACTTCGGATAATATCTAACACTGTGCTTTAACTTTTCTGACTGCTGGTTGACTCCAAGAATTTCTTTGCATGTTCTAATAACACTTGTGTCACATCGGGAATCCTTTTTTTAAATGCCTAGCACCGTAGAGTATTAGTGGTGGTAAATTGGGATATAAAATCTTTGTGCAATAAATGTGACAATAAGCAACCGTATTGGTTCAACAATAAGGGTAGTTGCATGGAATACTTCAGTCCAATACATGAATTTCCAAGCAAGTTTGCTATATTCGAGTACTATGCAATAGTGTGAACCCTTTCAAATTTTCAGTTCTGTGCCACAACATTTTGCGATTTTTGACTATTGTAACATTTATATAGGTGGTGACAGGATTCAACTTAAAATTGTGCTATACTTGGGATAGTCGGGATTAGCTTGTATCTGGCCAACAATAACTGAGATGAGTTGGATTGAATTGTTTTACCAATTGAGCCATCAGGAACAATATAACAGTGCAATAATATTTATAACAAATGGGAGTATTGCGCCATTCCATATGTGACTCTTTGGAATATTTCAGACCTATGCCACAATTCTCCTGTTGTTTTGGAAGATTTTTTAACATTGTGTATTTGTATATGTGATAAGTTGGAGCTTAGTTAGTACTATTTAACACCATCTGTTATAACCATTTTCTGTGAACAATTTGCGTGATAACTATGCCGGAATAGTGTTGCATTTCCTGAGATAATCTGGTTGGCTTAGTTAATGAGTAACTGATACAGGAAGAATATTGCCCTAGTATATTTAATAACAGTAATAATTTTTGCGATGAGAATCAGTAAATTAATTATTATTAATATTAATATTCTTCTCAAAATGAAAAGAGATAATTCCAAATCTAAAGCCAGGGAAAAAAACCTAATGGTAAATCCCCCAGGTATGTTTTTCTCCCCAGGAAATAAAAATAAAGGATTAGTTAAAATCCAATTAGAGGAGGACATTTTAGATACACCAGCCCTTTTAGTTAATCAGTCAAGTGTAGAGGATGTTTTAGAGCATGAAGAAAGTCACATCTCAAATAAATCTGACAAAGATAGACTTACAGTCACTACCTTGAAAACGATTCTAGCATAATTTCAAAGCTCTTTAATGGTAGAGTTAACAGCAGAAATCGCTAAAAAATCTAAGAGTTGGGAGACAAAATAGACGGTTTAGAATCAAAATATAATCTGTTCGGCAAGGAACAACAAAATATCCTCTCAGAGACTTCAATATTAAAAGAAGAAGTGTTAGACTTAAAACTTAAAATGAATAAAATGGAAGATTCCTCTCGACAAAACCATATTAGTATAAGAAGTATTTCTGAAAACATTGCTCAGTCAGATCTAAACCATTACATTCTAACGTTCCTTTCCTCTATCCTAAAAATAGAGAATAGAGAACTTCCAAAAGATGTTATTGTCAGGTTTCACTCCTCCTTACATGGAGAAGCTATTATCAGAAAAGTTTTTGTAGCTAAGAAACTTGAATCTCCTTATGAAAACCTAACAATCTTTTCTGATAATTCAAGAGAAACTTTGATTAAAAGGAGAGTACTTGCAGAAGTTACGAAAATCTTAAGAGATAACAATATAAAATATAAATGGGGGTTCCCGACTAAATTAATTATAACTTATGACTCAAAGAGGATAATAGCTAACCATTCCCTTGAAGCCAAAAAATGTATGGAGGAGTGGAACTTGAATAACTGACTAAACACATATTTTTCTTAAAAATCTATTGTTCCTTATCTTTTTTTTCTCTTCTTTTTTTCTTTTTCCCCGTTACATTTAAAAGATTTTTATATATATATATTTATACTATTTTTATTATCACTTGGGTGTTTGAAATTCAAGATCTAGATATGAATTCTAAAGATATTTTTTATTATGCACAAGAATGTTATTACTGAAGAGGTGAAGTGTCATGATTGTTTATCGTACTCTTCATTAAATGAATCCTCTCAAACTAAATGGAAAATAATAGGAAAGGGTAGAGTAAGTGTGGGGTAGTAAAATAACGCAAGTGCCAATTTTCTAAGTTTATATACATTCTTAAAATCTTCACATTAATTATTTAACAACCACACAATTTTTTAACACTTAAAGGATTTCACTATAAGGATTTTATGATAATTAATAAAGGGGGAAGAGGAAAAGGTAGGGAAGGAGAAAGAGAGAGAAAAGGAAGGTGGAAGGGGAAGAAAAAAAAGGGATTTTTTTTTTTCACGTTTATATATTATTTAAAAGATTAGAAGGCACAAATAATAATTTATAATAGTAATAGTTTTAAAATAATATGTTGTGCCTAAAAATCTATTTTAATTAGGTTAGGTTTATTGCTTTTTAGGAATTTCACTTTATAAGCATAATTTTTTAACACTAAAATGAATATACTACACGGATTTTATAATAATAAAAAAATATATAAGCACGTTAATTTACTATTTATAAGTCTAGTAGGCACAAATAATAATTCACAGTAGTATTAGTCTTAAAAGAAAACTCTGGGTCTAAAAATATACTTAAATTGAGTTTTGTTTTTTGTTTTTGGGTATCGGACTCCACAATGCGAACATTTTTGGGGATTTGGGTGAGTTTATTAGGATTTCTAATTTTCTTTTAATCTCTACTTTGTAAATCAAACCTTTTTTTTTCTTAGCATAAGGTTTTTTGTCAGATGTGAAAGAACAATTTGGTTTTTAAATCACTGTTAAAGGGCCTCATTCTATTATCGGCCGCAGCCGTTGCGGGGCCGCAAGGACCGGCCGCAAGCTATTCGGCTATTCTATTCCCTTACGGCCGTAGGCTCCGGCAGGCTTGCGGCCGGTGCCTTGCTATCTCTTGCGGCCGATCGCGCCGGAGGAAAGCCTTTGATCTAAAACGGCCGCAAGAGATTTGCAATTCAATTGCTCCGGGAAACCTCTCTGCAAGGCTAAAAACGAGCCGCAGTTACTTGCAGGAAAAAGGTCTCGCTAGCACCAATTAAGCACATAAAATAGCTCAAATAAAGCCATCCTGCACTTTGAGAAGACTATAAAGGGATTTTAGGTGTTAGAAAAAATAGCACATAATTATCCTGTACTCAAACCCGTAAAATATTTCATTTTTAATATCCGTAAAATATACATGTAAAAAGTCCAGAGTGCTTGGAGCACCTCAGACACGCCCACGCCGCAGCCGGCAAATAAACAGTTAATTTGAACTCGGGTTTGGGCAGATGTGCAAGCTTGAGAGTGGGTTCCTTTTATTCCTCATGTCCCCCAATATG
This sequence comes from Discoglossus pictus, assembly GCA_027410445.1. Taxonomy (NCBI): domain Eukaryota; kingdom Metazoa; phylum Chordata; class Amphibia; order Anura; family Alytidae; genus Discoglossus; species Discoglossus pictus. The sequence goes on along the minus strand of CM050172.1, from coordinate 64,757,531 downwards.
ATCCCTAGCATTTACAGAGCTGTACAGTGCAGGCTTGAATTTATTTTTGAGTTTTTATATTTCACAGATTACGGCCGGTTCCAAGATATGCGGCCGGCCGTAAAAGGAGATCCTTGCGGGGCCGTATAATAGAATCGCGAGTAAACTGAACCCCCGCAAGGAATCGCAGCCTTACGGCCGATTTACGGCCGATAATAGAATGAGGCCCAAAGTCTTTAGTCAATGTAACAAATTGGTTTTCTCTTTACTCCTTAAAGAAATGGGGCAGGAAAATGTTTATAGAAGTCGATAATAAAGGCACCACCGATGCAAGGATTGTTTGAATTTAGGAAAAGTTAGTAATTTCCCTCTTCCCCTTGACTTTCATCCTCTCTGTCTTTAGGGTGGTCGTCATGGGAGAGGGGGTAATGTTCCCTTTTGGAGGGTATTTGTTTTCTTTTTTTCTTTTGTGTTTTTTTTTTCTCTCCCTTCTTTTTCTCTCTCTTGCCGGATGGAAGGGGTTGGGGGATGTGCTAGGGAATTGGATCTAGCAAAGGTCTTAAATGACATTGAGTGTGCTATGCCAAAATGTTTAAGATTTAAATGCTCCGGTTAAAAGATCTATTTGTTTCAATGCTTTTCATAAAGAAAATGCTGATATAGGACCTCATTCAAATACGATACGGCCAATTGAATAGGGCGCTATATAAGCACATAGTAAATATTTTTTACAGAAGTTTTTAGTTAGTGGATAGAAGATCACTAACTAAAAACTTATGTAAAAAATATATGCTCTGTGCTTACATAGAGCCCTATTCAATTGGCCGAATCGCAATTGAATGAGGCCCATAGTGTGCCTCCAAGAGACCCATTAGCAGGCAGCTGGTGGCATAGATTACAGCAATAAATACCTTGCCGCTGTTAGTAACTCAAAATTTGTTTGGAAAAATAGAGGCTAAGGTATTTTCTTTAGCAAAAGACTTAATTGGACAGAAGATCTCTCTGTGACGGACCGAGAGGGTTGCTTCTCCTTTTGGACAGGATCAATTAATACTACAAAAGTAACGGTATTGAATTTGTACTCCCCTAATATGGGAAAGAGTAAATTTGTTAACAGGACTTTAAATTCATTGAAGAAATATTTTTTCTGGCCTGCTTTTAATTTGTGGTGATTTTAACAATTCCCTTAATTCAGTTTTGGATAGAAAATTGAATATCAGGTCCAAAGATAATCGCCATGTAATCCCTAAAGAGAGGGTATTTTTAATAAAATCTTAGTCAAATATGGCTGATATGACTCATGTCGGTGTCTTCACGCTACTGACAGAAATTATACCTTTTATTCTGATAGACATGCATCTTATTCTAGAATTGATTACATATTTGTAAACTATCTAACTCTTAAGAAACTTATCACTGCCGAAATTGACCCAATTAATATTTCGGATCATGGATTAATTTCTCCCTCTCTGAAATTAGGAACAGTAGCTAATGTTCGCCCATCGTGGAAGATGAAGAATTCCCATTTGAAAGACCAGAAAAGTAAATCTAAACTTAAATTAGCTTTATGATGAGTTTTTTGCCCTTAATAGAAATTCAGTACAATCTAATACAACAATATGGTTGGCCCACAAAGCATATATTAGGGGCGTTTGTATAAGATTTCAAGCCCAAAAGAAACAGGAAAATGGTACCCCTCTCAGGGACTTATATATACAGTAGACCTAGCTAAAGCTGATAGAGAAAATAAAAAAAAAATCCCTGCCAAACAATCACAGATTAAGAACATACAAAAACAAATCAGAGTGATCAAACAAAATATAATTGATAATTCTAGATGGGCGCTTCAAAAACGTCTATACCACCTGGGTAATAAAGCAAATACATTTCTGGCATGTAAATATAGAGTTAACTCTACTAAAAAAGAATTGATCAAATTGGATATAAAAATAAAACTATATCAAACCCTCTAAAAATAGCAGAACCCTTTGCTGAATATTATTATAATTTATATAATTTGACAGATAATGAAGTAACAAAACCAAAACATAGTGATATCCAAAGGTTTCTGGTTGAAATTCAGATGCCAAAAGTTTCTCCAGAAAATCTTGATTGGTTAAATAAATCTATATCTGAAAAATAAATTCTTGAGGTTATCTCAAACCTAAAAATGTCCTCAGCACCTGGACCTGACAATTATATTAATTCGTACTTTAAGATCTTTCAAAGGGAAATCATCACTGATTTGGCTAGAGCAATCAATGAAATTAAAGAGTTAGGGACAACCTCTAAAGGAAAGTTAGAAGCATACATTATAACCATACCTGAAAAAGAGAAAGACTGTGCGGAATGTAAAGATTTCCGTCCTATTTCCCTTATTAATACAGATATTAAAATCGACGCAAAAGTGCTAGCAAACAGATTGAACACTGTAATTCAATCTCTTGTCGAATAAAGACCAAAACGGTTTCATAGTAGGTAGGCAAGGGACTGACAATGTCCGAAGACTTGTCAACCTTATAGCCTACACCAAAATACATAAGATTTCGTCAGTCTTTCTTTCCCTAGATGCAGAGAAGGCCTTTGACAGGGTCAGATGGGACTACATGGATTTAGTCTTGGCCAAATTTGTTTTTTTGCGGACTTTGGGGCTTATGCCATCAAAGCCCTCTATGTGGCCCCATCCGCCCCTGTCATGGGCCTTGGATTTAAATCAAACAGCTTTAATATTTCAATGGGACCAGACAAGGGTGTCCCCTGTCCCCGCTTATCTTCTCACTCCTAATGGAACCTCTTGCAGCCTGTATTAGAGACTGCAGGGGTATCCAGGGTATAAATTTGGGAGATACAGAACACAAATTGACAATGTTCGATGACGATTCTGTTCTTTCTTTGGAGGATCCATTCAATTCAATTGAAAATCTCCAAGAGTGTTTAAAATAATTCAGTACATTATCAAATTATAAACTCTGAAGCACTTATAATTAATATGAAAGAGGAGGAAAGTTAAATTCTAAAGAATAACTTCCTTTTTAAATGGCAACCAATTATAAAGCATATGGGTATAGAATTACAATCAGATTTTAAACAGATGATTGAACAAAATTTTAAGGCAACTTTTGAAAATTTGAATGTCTGCATCGATAGGTGGAAGAATCTTTATGATTCATGATCAGGAAGAATCATAGCCGCAAAAATGTTTCTGATCCCTAAAATAACATATTTAATGAGAAGTATTCCTTTTCATCTTACAAGACTTCAAATTAAAAAATTCAAAAACACTATTGATAAATTTATCCATAAGGGTAAAAAATAATAAGAATCAGAATGGGAAGTCTAATTAACAAATTTCAAAAAGAAGGCATGGCCTACCGTTCAGTTCAGAAATATCAAGATGTCATTACTATAATGCACATAATTAGATGGAACACACAAGAAGAATCAGGACATTGGTTCCAAATTGAAAAAGAAATGTTATCAAAGAGAGATTTAGAAAGTATAATCTGTTATAAAAATTATGAATATAAAAACTCAGACTTAATTGGAGAATCCTTAAAGAATAATATTAAACAATGGGGGAGACTAAATCTTAAGTACTCTTTTATCTTGTTTCCTAGTCCTTTAACTCCATTGGCCTCTCTGTCCAGGGAACTTGACACTCCCTTATTGGATATCTTGGTGAAAAGGGTGCAGTATTTTTCAAAGACCTTTTTCAGAGTGGCAATATTATTTATTTTGGGGAACTCTGTGTCAAATATAATCTACACAACTCTTTGTGGTTGAATTTCATAAAATGTGCAGCCAACTTAGGTCCTCCGGGTTTTTTTTAGAAAGCCTAAGAGATCTGTCTGATTATGAGAGACTAATACTTGCAGTGGATAAACGCCACCTAATGGCAAAATGCCATAACATCATTAAAAATAAGCAGGTGTTAAAGCAGGTTAAATCGGTAAGCCTAAAAGTTTGGTAAAGAGAGGTGAAAAAAGAATGGACACTTGAGACTTGGCATTCTGCATTTCTTATTACTTATAGGTATTTGCAAAATGCATCTTTTAAAGAAACATACATTATGATTACAAATAGGTGGTATTTGTTCCCTGTAAACAATTTTCCAAATAAATAAACTGGATGAAGCTAGATTTTGTTGGCGTAAATGTGGATATATTCGAACTCACTTTCACATCTGGTGGGATTGCCCAAGGTTACAGATATGGTGGAAAGAATGTTTTACCCAAATAAAACTAACATTTGGGTTAGATCTTGCTTACAATCCTGAAACACCACTTTTTCACATTTTTCCCAATTAATTTTTGTTAGAAATAAAAGCGCTTTTGATACCGATTTTTATGGCAGCTAAAACTTCTATTGCTACTTATTGGAACCAAGCAAAAATTCCCTCCTGGTCTGAAAGTTTGGTCAAAATCAGTAAATCTCGTCTCCTGGAAAGTAACCTTGAGGAATTAGGGATTTCCCGACTTCCAGTTACAAAATTGAAAATTTGGGATCAAAGTTATTCTTAAAAGGTTAATGTTTTTTCCCAGAGCCTCGTGATTTGGATTCAGATGACCTCAATTCATTTTTTTTTTATTTTTTTTTTGTTATTTATTTGTTTAATTATTTATTACTTATTAGTTTATTTATTTATTTATTTTTTGATTATTTATTTATTTTCTTTATGTTTTATTTGTTATGGGGCACTATTCTTTTCACAATTATATAGACCAAATCTTCTAGGAGTGCTTAATAATCCTCATATGTCCATTGAAATCTTTAATATGTATGTATATTTGATATAAGCTTTTTAGACAGATGTTTGATGTTATGTCAGCCTAAGGTGTTATTTATCCTATTTAAGGAAAATAAGTGCTTGTATATTTATGTCATGTATTAGTGAACTGTGAATATGTTTTCCTTTTTTTTTTTGTTTTGTTGTAAGAAAATTTGTGAACAAGAATAAAAGATTTTAAAAATAAAAAAATAAAAAATATAAATAAAAGGTTGGTCTTCCTTGCGTTGATATATTCTAATAACCCGCTGAAAAGGTGGTTCATCATCCTCATGTTTAAAGACCATGGCAACTGTATTTACTGTTGGTAAATTATACCGTCTTTGTTCAGTATTGCGATCTCTTTTTAAAACCATATTTACTCTTGGCATTGGCAATTGAAGTATTTGAGCATGTTGCTGTTGTTCTTTTTCAACCTGTGCTAATTGTTTGTATGCTTGACTGTATGGGTTGTTGGCCATAATTTTATCCAGTTGTTCCAAGACAATGCGCAAACACTGTTTATTTTCTGGAAGCGTCATGCATTGTTCAACAGCTTCCATTGTATCTAAGATATATAACATGTGCACATTTCCTTTGCTCTCCTTCTTGTGGGTGTAAATGTGAAGTACGGTGGTAAATTTGTCCTTGAACTCTAAAACAATATGGACCATGTACTGGGACATTTACTGCTAATGTAGCACCCATAGAAGCAAATGAAATTGCACTGTTATAAGACCTTTTTTTTTTTTTTTGAATTGGTATAATTTGGAAATGTTGGATCGCTCATGATACTTTGTAAGTAATCTGGAAATTTGTGTCTTTGTGTCTTACCTTGCCTTTCTGATGGTAACTAATGTCTCAGTCAGTTGGTCTTTCCTTGAGAAAATGATAGGCCCCACAAAACTGACAAACAACATTGAGTAATCCACAATAATGAGTGTCTACTGTTAGTCCTGTAATGAAAGCAGTATCCTGAGCTTCCTCAGCATAGATATCACTACAACTTTCTATATCTACATTAGTGTCATGTGTATGAACATTGGTGTCATGAGGCAATATTGGATCATTAGGCAATGTTTCACAGACATGTTTTTGTTAATTTTTTCTTTTCTTTGAAGCTCCAGCACATTCACTTTGTGCTTTCTTACTAATTTTTCTTTTATTTAAAAGTCTCTGTCGGTCTTCTTCTCTTATGCGTTGGGAAGTCTGGGGGGAATGTGCATCTCTCCACCTTTGCTTCCGTTGCCGCTCTTCTTTTGCGTTCAATACTGTCTTCTCCATTGTCCGCCATTGTAATCTGTAATAGTAAATACAGGTGTAAGATGTAATGTTTTTTGTATTGTACATATTGTTTGTAGCTGCTCTCAATGCAAAACCTAAATAGCAATAATGAAAGAATGCAATGATTTGAAAAGCATTTTGAATTTTTCCATGAAATAAATGAATCCATTAAGTTTTTTTTTTATTGGCATACATTAAAAAGTAAAGCGCCACACATATATTGATAAATAAGATTTTTTTTTTGTTTGGTAATAATTTATTATTAAGTCATTAATATATGAATATGAACGTTAATGAATTAATCAATAACTGACATCAATGGTAAACCTAAAGAGGTAATTATGTTTTCTTAAAGAAGGGCAAACTGAAAGAGCTATGAGCAAAGTATAGATCAGGCTTAAAATAATGTGCAACTTTGTAATTTTGTTAATGTTAAAATCAATTGATTTATGGGGTATAATTTGCGTTCTTTAAAAGTTAATTAGGTAAACATATATGTATGCCCATTTTTTTTAGTTTTGTTATTATGAATGAACGAAGGGCCTCATTCATTTGCATTTTGTGCAATGCAATAGGGCACTATATAAGCACATAGCATATTTTTTTATGGAAGTTTTTAGTTGGGGGAAACCTTGGTTTTAGATCGATGCTCATTAACTAAAAAGTTATGTAAAAATAATATGCTAGGTCCTTATATAGAGCCCTATTCAATTTGTAAAATTACAATTGAATGAGGGCCTGAATGAATATAGGTTAATTAATTAATCATTAACTGTCATCAATGCAAAACAATAAGGGCGTCATGAAATCATATACCTGTGAAATTGATGTTATTGCAGATAAAATCCTTTAGAATTCATTCTCTGTCTTCAGTCAGGTGCAGAGATGAGTAATCTGTGAAATAACATGAAAATAATTTTTAATGTTTGTATTCAATTAATTCGTGACTCATAAAAACTATGATGTTTAATTGGCATAGATGCAAAACATAAACTCATAATCATCAATATATTCATACATCAAAGCAGTATACAATATTAAGTGTAAAAACTGCTTTAAATATTGAAGTGCTTTGAAGGTCCTATCCCTGTCAGGCAATTATAAGTACTCCAGATATGTAATTGCTTTGTAAAATGTACATCATTTTTAATGTATTATAAAAAAAAATGTTTTAGTTATTATTAATTATAGTTCCAAAAGCAATGTACATGAATGAGAAGTAAGGCAGATATATCAGTGCAGGTTAAAACAAAATATTATTTTTATCACAGTATAAAATGTAAGCTTTTTTTTGTAATGATTACCAATTATTAATGAATTAATAAATTAATATAAGTTAATTAATCAATAAATGCCATCAATCCAAAATAAAAAAAAGTTAATCCTTTTTTGTTCCATAGAAACATAATTGAATTATATACCGGTAAAGGTGATCTTTATGCTGTTCAAAGGCCGCAAACATCACTCTCTGTGTTCAGCTGCAGCTGTGTCAGCTGCAGAGATGATGAAACTGTCAAATAAGATGGAAAGCATTTGTAATATTTGGATTCATCCCTATGAGGCAATCAGCAGCAACACGGTTATATGTGAGTGCATAGTAAAATATACATATTGTTTGTGGTCCTTTTTTTGGGGGGTGGGGGGTAACATTACTAATTACTAATTAATAAATTACTGTACATTAATAATCAATTAATCAATGACTAAATGTATTCTAAAGATCTAAGCATTAATATATTACTAAACTAACGGCATTGTAAAATATAGAATATTTGTTGTTCATAATGATTACTAATAATTAATTAATAAAATAATGTACATTATTAATTAATCAATGTCTAAATATATTAGAAAGAGGTAAGCATTAATTTATTAAACTTTAGGCATTTTAAAATGTTCTAAATTTATTTTGATAATGATTACTAATTAATAATTAATAATTTAATGTACATTACTTATTAATTATTCAATGAATTATTATATTACAAACAGCTAAGCATGAAAGTATTGATAAACTAAAGCAAGTGTAAATTATAATTTTGTTGCTCTATTTTTTAACTAATAATATATACCTTTTTTAAGAATAATTAATTTATTAATTATTTATTAATGATTATTAATATAAATTAATGTACTTTACCTATTTATATTTAATATTCAGCAATCAGTATTCTGAAGAGCTAACAATCTCTTTAGGTTTTCCGGCAGCAGAAAATGTCCAATCAGACTGTCATCACCTGAGGAGAAAGTGTCAGTTCTGTGGCAAGTGTGTCCTAAATAAAGGCTGTGTGCGCGAGACAAAGCCATTTCAGAATTTTAATGTGTAAATGTGTAAGTTAGAGTTGTAAAATGGCGGCGTTAGTCTATGTTTTACGCTCTTCGCAAGCATTTTGCGTCCTTCCTATTAGTATTTTTCGTACGTCGCTGGCTGTGTTTTGCACGGTTTGGGTCGTGTAGCCTTGTTTTCATTTTTTTCGCCCGACATTTTTTTTTTTCGCTTAGCCGATTTTCAAGTGCCAAAACTGCTTAAATTCAACTTTAATTCAAATTCCACCTCACTTTCAGACGTCCTGGCTGTTCTCCTGTGCTGTGTGTTTTTTGAAAATTTTGTTGAATTTGTTTTTGTATTTTTTGTGTTTTTCTTTGTTTTTGTTTTTTTTTCGGTTCTGCATTTAACTTCGTATTTTTCCTATGTCGTAAGTCCCGCGTTCGTCAACTGCTTGCAGCCTAAGGCGATCCAGTGTTTTGTAAGTGTTTGGAGGCTAAGCACGGCGTGTTTCATTATCTCCACTGCTCGCCTCACTTCGCAAGGCCTGCGGGCAATGAGCGCCTACGGCGTTCATCGCCTGTGCTGCGTGTTTTAGTGTTTAAATGCTCTCCTCGCTTTACGGTGCTCTCAGGCAATGAGCGCATTCGGTGCTAATCGCCTTAGTGGTGCGCATTTTAGTGGTTTAATGGCTCCCCTCGCTGCGCAAAGCTCTCAAGCACGGAGGACATTCAGTGCTCATCGCTAAGTTGTATGCACCACGCAAAGCGTGACGACGTCTCATAGTTTGACAATTATAGTATGTGATCCAGGGTCAATATTGTGGTGTATCACCAAATTAATATATATATATTACACAAGGTTCGTCTACATTAAAAGGTATTTATTAAAAGGCAACAACACAATACTATAAATGTGTCATAAACACACAGCCCAGACCCACGGAGCAACAACCCTTTTCTAAATCGTTCTACCTATATAGTAATCCCCTTCCCCACATGCTTGATCTCACCCACGGTTAGGCCATCACATCCACCAAGGAAAAACAGGAAGTAACAGGCCGATTTCCTGCCTGGCCTAATGTTATATACCCTTAGTTGAGATGATGTGATTTACATCACATCCTGTCCATGCATCACTTCCTTTAGCATGCACAACTGTTTCATGTGTTGGTACCACCACCAATCAGCCTATTGGCCATGGTACCTTCTTCTGATCTTTACAACGTTGCAGCTCCTTTACAGAGACAAATACTTCATCTATTGTTAGAACACACCCCTTTCCAGTATCAAAATTGCAGAATTCCTCTAGGTCAGGCTGGGCAGCTATAACTGCAGCATCCCATTCTCCACCTTCTTCTAATGTTAAGTTACTCACTACTACTGTAGTATTTGTAAACCTCCCTTGTACCTTTGTTGTTATTTTAGTCCTTCCTTTAAAGTTTCCTGTATTTATTATCTGTCCATATCTTATAACCCATTCCCAGTTATGTCCCTCTATACTTTTTATTGGAGCTCTAAGAGCTAATCCCCTGGTACTATTATGTGGCAAAATAATGTTTACTTGTAACCCTCCACCCTCTTTTACTTCCAATTCCCTGGGCCAAATAAATCTATCTGCTTGAACGTAATGTAACTCCAATCTTTTCAAACTCTCTCCCTTATTTGCGGTATCTTCTGGCTTTATTGCCTGTCTCCCCATTCCTACTGTGATACAGCTTATACTTATCCATCCTGTAACAAGGATCCACCACAATCTTCTGTTGACACGCATCTTCATTCTTATACAGCCTTGCTCTGTGGGAACACTAGATTCCATCATTAGAAACATATACATATCTGTAGCCCAAACAGGTATGTCTTGGATTAGCTTCTGCAGCCATTCTGGTTGTCCGTCTAGTTTCAGTTTGTTTTTTTCCAGACTTTATCGGAGAGATAATATATGCCATTGGGAGCACAACCCCTTTCGTCAACTCTGTACTTACCTGATTCACCTTTTCTGTCTTCCACAAACAAAAATTGGCAAGATCTACAATGAAATTTCCTTTTTTTAAAGCTTCTATTCCCAATATTTCCTCTGGCCAACCCACTATTGCTTCTACTTGTATTGTTTTTTCTCCAACTGCTACATCAATTGGACCTGCTCTAACCTCCTGTGGATTCCCAGTAACTCCCATAATACTTACTGAAGAATCCCCATTTTTGACCCTGTTGGTCATTGTAACTGCTGCTCCTGTATCTACCAACATATTTTTCCCTACCCCTGCGATGACTGTATAAATGGTAGGCCGACCTGCCTCATCCATGGTTAAATTAGCTGAGTGAATGAGATGCTGAGGCGCAGGGGTTGGGATTTGTCATTGTGACTCACTTCTACTCTGTCCCTCTTTTATAACACTATATTGCATCTTTGCCTCACTTTCCTTCAATTTCCTCTCTGACTCAGCTACCTTGTTTTTAAGTATGTGATTTTCCTCTTCTATCCTATCCTTCTGTCTCCTGAGTTCCCAATAGCCCATGTTACCGTTTCTCTCTCCCTCCTGATTAGCCCTCCAGTTGCTGCCATCCCTATTCCTATAGTCCCTAGGTGGATCTCTCCATCTTTTGTCAAAGTTCTGTTTTGGTCTCCAGTTTTGATCATCCTTCTTGTTCTGGGGTACATCCCACGTCTGGTTTCTCCATTTACCATCTATATCTCTACCAGACACGACCTTAAATGTTCTTACAGCTGAAACAGAGCAGGCCTGTTCTGTGAAAGGATGCTTGATCCACCACTTATCAGCTCTAGTTAGTACCATTTCCAAGTCTGTTGGTGTTGGATCAAAAAGCCTGACAAATTCTTGACACTCCCGGGGAAGGGCTTCCATTACTTTTGCTATATGTTCTGGTGAGCCCAGCACTAGAGGCTGTTGAGGTTGTCGTAGAGTATACCAAAAAAACATCCTTTGAGCTACCTCTCTAGGACTATCTGTTGGCCTCATGGTAATATTTGCTATTTCTTTCTCTATGCTAAGTAGATAGAAATTAGTTGCAGCAATTCTTCCTGCCTGATCAGACACACTGTTATTAAATCCCAATAGTCTACTAGCCAAAGGACCCATAGCGTATTCTAACAGTTCTGTCCATTCCTCTAAGTTAAGACCTCCTTTTTTAGCTCTATCTGCTCCCCTCATAAACCAATGTGTAAACGTATTAAAGTTGTTAGTTGGCATACTTCCCCACCATTTCTGGAAATTGTCTTTATCTGCCATAGACATCGGTCGAGTCTGCATAGAAAATCCTGTAGGTGTTTGCCTTGCATTAAATAATTCTGAAACAATAACTGGTGCTTGTGGTATGGTATCTACTTGTGGGACAGAATAACATAAGAACTCTTTTCTATCTTGGTTCATTTTCGGCACTGGTTCTTTATTTTGTGCCACAAACATATCCAGATCTGGATATATTTTGGCAATGTCTCTGACTCCTTTTATCCCTTCTAACTTTGTTTTATTTTTATAGTCCATTTTTATGTTTTGAAGTTCTGTTATTTTTACTCCATAAGCATCCCTCTGCTCTTCTATTTCCTCCATTTTATTTGTTGTTTCCAAATTATGCTGCCGTAATTCTACAACTAAGTCTATTAGGCCTCCTATTGTGGCTACAACAGCTTGTGTGACCAAACTTTTTCTTTTCTTTGTTCTATACTTTTTGTTATTTACAATTTGTGTTAGAACATCCATTAATCTCTCCTCTTTTTCACTGTCTGGGTTTGCTGGCTCTGGAAGCTCATATGGACCATCATGTTTTTGAATATGTTTCCTAAAGTACTCACGCACTTCTGTGGGAAAGTATTTGGCCCCTTGAAAAAACATTGGGGTTTTACTCACCCAAGTAAGAATCCAAATCAATTTGCGACTAAAGTAGCATGCTTCTGAGTTACCAACAATAGTTGATGACTATTCAGTAGGCCAGGTGTAATATGTAGAAAAATAGACATGTACCCACAATGCAAATTATACTTACCTTAGTATGGTGAAGGTAATACTTGCTAATTAACTTAAAATATAATAGCAAGGCCTGCAGGGTAGGAGATATACCTGAACTAGGATATGCAAGACACCCAAAAAGTATAAGGTATGGAAGACTATAGTGTATTAAAATGCAAGCCTGAAATAATATATATATATATATATATATATATATATATATATATATATATATATATATATATATATATATATATATATATAAGATTTAAAATGGTTTATTTATTTATTTTTCTCCAGGCCTGTACTATGATAAAGGATTAGAGAAAGAAAAAGAAAGAAGAAAAAAAAAAAAAATTCTAGTATTAACAAACTCAGGTATTTGAAACACACAACAAAACTAATTGTGGCCTAATGCCCAAGCTTGTATATTAAAATGGAGGCCCAAACTAGGATACAAAGGAATCAAATCAGCATTCAAATACAAGAAGAAGCCGCATGGAGCCTACTATATTGTATTGAAATGCAGGGCTAGGCCTGTACTCTGATAGTCAAAAGCACAACAAAACTCAACTCAGATATTTGAAACCCACAAAAACAACCTGTATGATATCTTTGTTTTATGTAGCAAAATAAGCTAATATGATATAAAGGATTAAAAATAATAATTGAGGCCTATGCTGGTAGTCTATTACAATAAAATAAAAATGAAGGCCTGAAAAACTACTAGGCCTGCTAATATATTCAAAATTGAGGCCTGATGCCCAAGCTTGTATATTAAAATGGAGACCCAAACTAGGATACAAAGGAATCAAATCAGCATTCAAATACAACAAGAAGGCGCATGGAGCCTACTATATTGTATTCAAATGCAGGGCTAGGCCTGTACTCTGATAGTCAAAAGCACAACAAAACTCAACTCAGATATTTGAAACCCACAAAAACAACCTGTATGATATCTTTGTTTTATGTAGCAAAATAAGCTAATATGATATAAAGGATTAAAAATAATAATTGAGGCCTATGCTTGTAGTCTATTACAATAAAATAAAAATGAAGGCCTGAAAAACTACTAGGCCTGCTAATATATTCAAAATTGAGGCCTGATGCCCAAGCTTGTATATTAAAATGGAGGCCCAAACTAGACTCCACACACAATCAGCACTTGATTTCCCATGCAGAGGATAATTAGACAAAGTACTTTTTTTTTCTTCCCCCCAAAAATAAATCTGACTATCTATTAATGTGATATTACCTCATAAATAACCTTTGTAGAAGTCTAAAATTCGTGGTCGCCAAATGTGGTGTATCACCAAATTAATATATATATATTACACAAGGTTCGTCTACATTAAAAGGTATTTATTAAAAGGCAACAACACAATACTATAAATGTATCATAAACACACAGCCCAGACCCACGGAGCAACAACCCTTTTCTAAATCTATCTACCTATATAGTAATCCCCTTCCCCACACGCTTGATCTCACCCACGGTTAGGCCATCACATCCACCAAGGAAAAACAGGAAGCAACAGGGCGATTTCCTGCCTGACCTAATGTTATATACCCTTAGTTGAGATGATGTGATTTACATCACATCCTGTCCATGCATCACTTCCTTTAGCAATTGTGGGAGGGAAGCAAAGACTCCCAGCCCTCCCACCTAGACCTGCCCAAGGAGGTCCCGAAAGGAAGATAAACCACCATGCAAGGAAGACAAGTTACCACAAATATAACACTTTTTTTAAGTGAACTTTTTGTGCCAAGAGTTTTTTTTTACTGACAAAAGGACATCCCTTGAGGTTAGAAGGAAAAATAATCCACCTTATAGAAAATAGTTTCTTCACAGTAAAGGGGGTTAAACTGTGGAGTTCTCTGCCAAAGGAGGTGGTGACAGCAGATTCCATATATAACTTTAAAAAGAGATTGGATATATTTTTGAATAAAAAGAGCATTCAGCTTTATCCTGGATAATTAGAGGAGGAGTATTGATCCAGGGAGGAATCTGATTGGCAGTATCTGGGCATAGTAAGGAATTTTATTTATTGTTTATATTATTATTATCCTTATCATCATATTCCGCCAACATATTCCGTAGCACTGTACATAAGATATGTTCAAGACAAAGATACATACAAATTAACACATTGTAAAACAAGGAGGGTTCTGTCTTCGAGTTTGGAATCCAGTGTCCATGTTGCTTTCCTTAAAACACCTTGTGGGATTGAAACTCGCAGACTTACATATATATATATATATATATATATATATATATATATATATATATATATATATATATATATGTCTGTGTCTATATATATATATATATATATATATATATGCATATATATATAAGTGTACATATACATATAACATACATATATATGTGTGTGTTTATAAACTATATAAAGTCTATAAATGTGCACATTTACATATACATCTACATATATATATATATATATATATATATATATATATATATATATATATATACACATTTATATATATATATACACACACCTACATATTTATTTATATATATTGTAACAGTCATTGATGGAGTAAACGTGGGAGACAGACTGAGCAGAGCCCTGTGTCCACTAGGGGATGACAGGGTTAACACAGCAGGCTAATCAAGCCCAGCTGGGTTCCACCTTTAAAGGTCTGATTAGCACCCAACTAAGGGAGCTCAGTCTGAGCTGGACAGGGGCTCCAGAACATGTTGTGTGTAACCCTGGGCTCTCCAAGGAAGGCTTTTTAGGACTTTAGTCCCTCAAAATACAATTTTCTTTTTTCACCTTTTTGTTAATAAGCACTTAGTGCATGGTGCTATCAGTTTTTTTGGGAGTTTTTGTGTGGCTTTTTTAGTTTAATTTAATTTTCAGTTTTCTGGGGGCAGGCTCAGCTCTCTATCCCAGGAGGGTGAGCTGTCTCCTGGATACTTTGCCACACCCCCTCCCCTAGCACTGCACCTTCACTCCTGGAGCTTTTAGTTTAAATTATTTTAAAAGTTTTTCAGGTTTTGTTTAGTTTGTTTGGTGTTGGGTTTTGTGTTTTGGGGAGAGAGGAAAATAAACATCTTTGTGGGCAGTGGAAGGGAAAACATTTAAAAGTTTTACAAAATGGCTGCTAAGACCTTACACAGAAACACAGAGGGGCTAATAAGATAGAAAGTCTGCAAGGAGAGGGAAAGACAGAAAGTTAGAAAGTAAAAACCTAGAAAGAAAGTAAGGGAAAGAAACTCTCTTTGCAGACAACCTCTGTGTTTTCTCTGTTAGCTGCAATCAGGCAGCTTTTCCCTGTTGTTAAACCCTTCCTTTGCCAGATAACACCAAAAATCTCTCTCCCTCAAATTTGTTTTGTTTTTGCACTTTTGCCTTTAAAAAAAACAATAAAAATCATAAAACTAAAATAAAAAAATTATAAAATGAGTAAAACAAAAACAGGTTCAAACATGAGGGATAAGGTACCTAAGAAGACTCAGGGGCCAAAAGGGGGAATAATGGCCCCTGAAAATCCAAGCTGCAGCACTGCACAGCATAGGCCCCAGACAAATTAGACAACCCCAGCTCCTGATGAAAAAACACTGTCTGCCAGCAGTGCTAACCCTGTGACTAATACCTGGTCACAGGAGGTTTCTGCTGGCCCCAGCAATACCATCGCTGGGGCTGAGGGGCAGATCACTAGGAAGCATTGTCAGATGTCTGGGGTTTATACTATTGAAATCTATCTGCGTGCTGCAGCTAATGTCATCAGCCCCTCTGTTATAGTAGCAGCCAGCAAAATGTACAGGAAAGCTGTCTTCGTTACCCGTACGCTGGCTGCTGCTCACAAACTTATACAGAGGGGCATCACAGTGGGGGGATTATATGTCCCAATTGAACACCTGGAAAGGTTGGGCACTAAAGTAACACTCTGAAATGTGCCCCCCTTCCTACCAGACTCCTTCCTGCGCCCCCACCTGCAAGCCCTAGGGGAAATAAAAACACCTATTATAAAACTTCCACTGGGGTGCAGAGAGAGAGCACTAAGACACGTGCTCTCTTTCAAGAGGCAGGTACAAATGTGCCTGCCCAGGGGCACAGAGAATATTGAGGGGTCTTTTGGGGTTTTTCATTTGAGGGGGTGCTATATAGAATATTTTACAGCACTACGGAGGTGCAATGTTATCTTTGCAAGGGTCTGGGACACACACGTAGGAATTGCCCTAATGTTAAACATCCTGTCCCAGCCCCAACTTCCACTAGTATAGCACCCATCCCCGCTGAGCCCATAACAGTGGGGACCTCAAGGGTCATAGCCCCCCCAGAGAGCTCAGGTAAGGAGGCCGCTCCTCATACCACCACCACGGCCTCCAAGCACCCTTCTTCCCCACAAAAGCCATCTGTGTCATCGGTCTCCAGCAAAACTGCAGACACAGGGAAGAAGGGGAAGAATGTCACCGGTTCTCCCAGTGTCACAGCTGTTTCCCCAAAGTCCCTTTCTGCCCCCCAAATAAAAACATCAGTTAGTGTGGGGGCACAGGATAAGCAGAGGGATAATAACCCCTCTGCAGGGGAGGCAGTTGGTGACGTCCCCAGGAAGAGGACACATAAGACCAACAGGGAGGTATCTGAAAAGTGGGAGGTGCTCTATTTTGGAACACCTCCGTCGAAAAGCAAAGAGGAGCAAAACATCTTCTCCTCATCCGGTGGCATTGTCTGGCCCGGTTATTACACTCAGCAGCCGGTGCCAGACCACGCAACTCTCCCTCCAGACCTAAAAGGGGATAATGTGGATAAGGGTCTGGAGGAAAAGCAGGGGCAAGAGGGTCTCCCAAGTGAGTCAGGGGTGGAAAAGAAAGATCACGTTCTGCCACTGGCCTATGAGGGCGGCCCCAGTAAAGCCCCTGCTGAATGGGCGGTCAGTGTCCCTGAAGTGCTGACCTTCGGAGGCACCAGTCTGTCTCCTTCTCCGGTATCCCTCTGCAGTGACATACCTCAGGCTTTCTTAGAGCCCCAGGCTGAGTCACTACAGGAGGGGGGAAATATAGGCCAGACCCCCATTCAGGACCCAATAGATTTGTCTGTCAGGGGGGATGTGGAACCAGGGGAAGGGGATATGGGGGAGGGTGATAAGGCAGGTTTTCCTGTTAACATCATGGGGGAGCCTGTGAACCCTCCTCAGTTTTCCACTGACCCTAACATCAGTGCAATCCAAGCTGAGCAAGCAGCGGTGTAAATGGCAGAGGAGGCATAAAAAAGCCTCCAAGGCTTCCACTAAGGAAGCCATGCCAGCCACTGCTGTGCAGCCAGCTACCCCTGAATGCACCCCTGACACGCAGAAATGGCTTTGCACATCAGCACTCTTAATACCAAGTTAGTTTCCGTAGGTTCCAGGTATTCTCCTTTTTGCGTCAGGGAGGGTACTCTGGGAGTTTCCTGCAGGAGTGGTGACCCTGTTCTCAGAATCTTTTCAGCCAGAGCTGCTGCTTGTGAAAGCTGTTATACCAGGCCGTCTAATCCACCTCCGGGTCCGAGAGCAGGGTAGCGTAATTAACCTAGTTAATGTATATGCCATACTTCTTAGAGACGGTTGACGCAGATGAGTGTTTGGTTCTCTGGGGGGATTTTAACTGTACCCTCGACGATCTGGACCGAAATGGTCCAGAACCTTACCCGCCTTCTGCGCCAGCCATGCGGGAGCTCATCAACCGCTTCTCCTTAGAGGATGTCTGGCGAGAACAGAACCCATGGGCATCAGATGGCTTCACCTACGTCAGGGTGAGAGCCGGTCTGGTGACCCACTCCCAGATCGATAGACTATATATATCTAGTCACTATATGTCACAAGCCTGTTCTTGTGCCATTAGGCTGGCTCCTTTCACAGACCACAACTGAGTGTCTGTGACAGTGGCGCTAAGGCCAACAGCGCAACAAGCCACCTATTGGCACTTCAACAATGCCTTGTTGAAAGACCAGGGGCTCGTGACATTGATCCGGGAGTTTTGGACGGACTAGTGGGGTTGCAAGGGAGACTTTGCCACGTTAAAACAGTGGTGGGACGTGGCCAAGGTTCATTTGCGACTTCTGTGTCAGGAATATACCAAGGGTGCAAGTGGGCAGCGCCAAGCTGAGCTGGAGTCACTCCAGGGGGAGGTGCTCCATCTAGAGCGGAGGCTGTTCACTTGTAGGGACCAATCCCTGTAAAGCAAGAATGTAGAGAGGAAAGGTGTCCTCCGTGACCTGGAACGACAACAGGCCAGGGGGGCATATGTGCGTAGCTTAGGTTTTCTTAAAGATCTAGACCGCGGCTTGCGCCTTTTCTACTCACTGGAGAAAAAGGGGGGCAATAGTAGACACATCACCTGTCTTCTATATGAAGACGGTGCCCCCATTACAGATCCGGAGAGTATCCGGGACAGAGCCCGGATTTTTTATAAAGATCTTTATTCTCCGGATCCTATTTCTCCAGACGCCTGCAGGGTGCTATGGGAGGGGCTCCCCACAGTCAGTGAGGGTGTAAGAGAGCAGCTTGATATGCCAATATCTCGCCTAACCATCTCGCGTAGGCTTGGATCTGTGCTGGCAGAATTGGTTAACCCTGACCAGTCCTATGCGATCCCGGGCCGGACTATCTTTGATCTCCTGGGATCTCCTGCAATACTCCCGGAGGATTGGTCTGTCACTCGCCTTTCTCTCCCTAGATCAAGAGAAGGTGTTTGACAGGGAGGACCATGGTTACCTCATATCCACTCTGCAGGCTTGTGGCTTTGGCCCACAATTTGTGGGCTATATAACAACGCTGTACGCCTCTGCAGAGTGTTCACTTAAAATCAATTGGTCCCTAACAGCACCTTTGGTATTTGGACCAGGGGTACGTCAAGGATGTCAATTGTCTGGACAGTTGTATGCGCTGGCCATCGAGCCTTTCCTCTGCCTGTTGAGGAAAAGGCTCACAGGGCTGGTGCTTAGGGAGCCAGTCATGCGGATCATCCTTTCAGCCTATGCTGATGATGTGCTCCTCGTGGCCCAGGACCCAGTTAATCTTGAGCTGGCAAAAGAGTGCCAGGAGGTATATTCAGCTGCCTCCTCTGCTCAGATCAACTGGTCCAAATGCACAGGCCTTATAGAGGGTTCTATACAGGTGGACTCTTTGCCTCCCACATTCCGTAACATCTTGTGGGAGACTGACGTCTCTAAATATCTGGGGGTCTACCTATCCTCTGTGGACGTTTCCACCCCAGACAACTGGAGGGAGCTAGAGGACAGTGTCCTCTCTCGTCTGGGACGATGGAGGGGTCTAGCAAACATGCTTTCCCTTAGGGGGCTAATCTTTCTTAGTCCGACCCCCTAGTTTGTCAGCAACATCCAGAGGAGTTTGTCAGATTTCCTCTGTATTGGAAAGCATTGGGTCTCTGCGGGTGTGGCAAGTCTGCCTTTGGTGGAGGGTGGGCAGGGAGTGGTATGTGTGCGCTCCAGTTGTCCACCTTCTGCCTTCAGTACCTGCAGAGATACCTATATGCAGATCCCTCTCCGCAGTTGTGCGCACTGGCGTCCAGCTTTTATCGCCAGTTGCGCAACCTGGGGTATGACCGGCAATTATTTCTTATCAGGCCCGAGGGGTTTGGGAGAGACCTCTCGGTGTTGCCGGCATACTACCAGGAAACCCTCAAGGCCTAGAGCATGGTCTCCGTGACCAGGCAAGGCATGCCTTTGGGGATGAAATATTTACGGAGCAGCTATTATATAATCCAGCAGTAGGGGCTCCGTTGTTACAGTCCCCCAGCATCATTCGCTGCCTTAGTCAGGCACGGTTGACACTAGTCGGGGATCTTCTGGACTACGAGCGCTCAGGAGCTTGCAATCCGTTTGGCATATTTGGCACCCAAAGTCCCAAGGCGCTTGCTCCAGGAGATTAAGAATGCCATCTCCCCCGACTCTTGCACCTTCCTTCACGGGGCTTTGCAAGCTGGAGTGCCACATGCACCTTCTAACACCCCTGCTCCAGCTGTTTGCATTGTACACAAGCCCTGTGTTTCCGCTCAGGCTCCTCCTGTCCCCAACATCTCGAGGTTGAGGGACATACCCTCGGCATGCTTTCGTGGCATGCCGAGGATGAGCTTGTATTCTCTCATGCTCCATACAGTCCACTTCCTTGCCTTTGTGACCCGTCCCGATACCATCTGGAGGCGGGTCCTCCCAGCTGACGAGGCAAGAGGCCTTGGTGGAGGGAGCTTTATTCTACTTTAGTTCCACGACCCACTGGGGACTTGAGTTGGAGAGTGCTCCATGGTGCACTGAGCACGGGAGAGTACTTGGCTAATTTCACGGACTCTCCCTCCACTTGTCCATTCTGTGGCAAGGGAGAGTCTGTGTATCATATTTATTTTAGTTGCGCCAGACTGCAGTCCCTCTTGTCACTCTTAAGGGGCCTCCTCCTACAGTTCTGTCTGCATTTGTCCCCCCACATATTTATTTTTGGGCGCCCAGTGTCCCGGGGCAATAGGGCCAGGGACCTCCTCGTCAACCTGCTCCTGGCATTAGCCAAGCTGGCTATATATAAGTCCAGGAAGCAGAGTTTGATAGAGGGGGTTCCATTGTCACCTGAGGCCATGTTGCGGGCACTGGTGCGCTTCCGTATCCGGGCAGAGTATCACCTGGCTTTGTCCTCTGGGGGAATAGATTAGTTTGTCTCCCAGTGGGCTGTAGATGGTGTACTCTGCGCGGTATCCCTCCAACCGGTTTCCTTTTGTCTCAATCTACTAATCTGAATATTATTTAATTTACAGAACATGTCCTTTTATTGGTTTGACATGCAGATTGGCTTTATAAAAGGCCAGTCTCTGTCAAACCTTAGTGTTTACAATACACCAGAGTCAGCTTTGGAAATCCCCTGCAACAAGGGAGACTAGAAATTCAACAAGCTGAAAATACATGATTTTGTTTGGACTTTATCTTGGACAGTGAGGGAACTGCAGCCAAGAGTTAGTCAGTGCTTCAACTTGAAGCTAGGCTTTTGTTTTGCACCATTTTATGTGATTTTGTTACCAAAATAAATACAATTACTAATATTTTAAAAAGGGCTCCTGAGTACTCCATTGTGGTGCCGGATACAAGGGCACGAACCCCTAGTGTGACAGCAGAGATGTCACAATATATATATATATATATATATATATATATATATATATATATATATATATATACCTATATAAATACTTTCTTACCTGCCTGATGGTGCACTCCACTTCCTGGGGTGAGGAGGGGCCACGGCAGGCCAGAGGGTCAAGGGGGTCCAAAGAGGTCTGTGCGGGGCCACAATGGGCCAAAGGTGGTTTGCAGGGGGCCACGGGGCATGCAGGGGGCCCCTGAGGCCTATGGGGATCCACAAGGGCCATAAGGGGCCATGGGGGCAACAAGGGGGACACACGGGTCCACAGAGGATCTGCAGGGGGCCAAAGAGGATCCATGGGGGCAACAGGGGATATGGGGACCCAACGGGGACCCAACGGGGGCCACAGGGGCTACAAAAGACCCATGGGGCCACAGACAATCCACAGGAACAATGGGGGCCCTCAGGGGCCACAGAGGGCCACAGAAGCCACAAGGGGGCTGTGGGGGCCAGGGAGGGCCACAGTGGCCATATGGGACCCATGGGATGTCTGCGTAGGCCTCTCATAGGCCAGAGGACTCGGTGCCTTGCACCATTTGCACTGGCGGTAGCTTCGCCTTTGGGCCTAGCTATGAAACTCCCTCGGTCCTGCGGACATAGTACGACTAAGGGATCTTCATGGGCTGTGTGTAGTGTTAGGGTATAGTGGTGAGAGCATACAATTACAGTTGTGGTCCAAAGTTGTAGTAAAGTTAGGAATGGCAGGGCAGTCAGCAGTTACATACTGAGATGATGATCATACACTGTAAAAAAGGTTGAGGACAGTGGGAAAAAAATAGTGACACATGCCCTTTTTATTATGTTTTTCTTTTAAACATTTTAGTGAAGCTGCATTGTCTGGAGATATTTCCTCTTAGCGACCCAGCCTTCACATTCATTTTGATTGTCAGATAAAGTAGTTGACATTGCTGGAGATCAGAGCACATGCCCTAATTTTGTTGAATGTGGATTTCAACACATGTTCTGGTCTGGCTGCTCATCGGGATGTGTGTGTTGGGGGGGGGGGGGGAATAGGTAGTAGCAGCTAGCATAAACAATAATAAATCTATGTTTATGCAGCAGCAACAGTCACTTTGTGCTTAACCTCAGATAAGAGGTATATAAAGTGACAGCAGCAAGTATAAAAAAAATGATTTAAATAATTATTTTTTTATTTTTATATTAATTTACATTGTAAACTTCAATCTGTTTTTAAGGATGAAGCCGTGCATATTTGTGGGAGGGAAGTTACCCATTTGCTCTAATGCACCAGTCACACCTGTTGAAATAGTTCAAAGGCATCATCAGCAACTAAAAATGCAAAACACATCTGAGGAAGAGACTCAAATGGTCATGAGATGAGGTTGCTGTGGGGCATTGAAAATCAGTAAGGATTAACATGTTGGTTCATTAACCTCTTGAACAGTTCTTGGAAGGCTGCAATGTATATGTCTCTTGGTAAATTAGTGAATCTACCCAATGATAAAACATTTTTTTAAACTTACAGTGATTAGGCTGACAGATGAACGTAGTTCGCTTCTTGTGAGTACTTCCAGTCACATAGTAAATAGTTATTGAAGTTGAAAAAAATACTTTAAAAATATTTGGTCCTCAGGGTTGAATTCAAATTATTGCCAAACTCCTAATCCCTGCTGCTAATAACAGACATCTTATTTTCACTTTATTTTAGTCATGTTGATAATAGGAAAATCAAATTGCAAAATGTTTAATTTGTAATTTTTTTATAGTTTATATATATATATATATATATATATATATATATATATATATATAATTTGTAGTGGCAAATGTTACTATTGTTGATGTAAATTGTTATATATAATTATATTTTTCTTACTATGTATTTATTTATTAATTGTTATATTTTCTCTTTTTTATTTTATCTTGACATTTATTATTTTTTTGATTTTTTGATAATGAAGACTTTTAGTTTTAAATCCAAAGTTTTTAGATCCCCACTGATCCATGAAATTGGTGAATTGTTAAAGGGATATAAAAGTTTCTTGGGTTTCAAATGTTTCCTAAAAAACAGCTACTGATTAGTAGAAAAATATGTATTTTATTGAAAAGTTGAATGTACAGTGCCTTGCAAAAGTATTCACCCCCTTGGCATTTTTCGTATTTTGTTGCCTCACAGCCTGGAATTAACATGGATTGTTTGAGGATTTGCATCATTTAATTTACAGAACATGCTTACAACTTTTAAGATTTTTTTTTTTTATTGTGAAGCAACAACAAATAGGACAAAATAACAGAAAAATTCAATGTGCATAACCATTCACCCCCCTAAAGTCAATACTTTGTAGAGCCACCTTTTGCGGCAATCACAGCTCCAAGTCACTTTGGATAAGTCTCTATTAGCTTACCACATCTTACCACTGTGATTTTTGCCCAGTTCTCCTTGCAAAACTGCTCCAGCTCCTTCAAGTTGGATGGTTTGCGCTTGTGAACAGAAATCTTTAAGTCTGACCA
Organism: Discoglossus pictus; assembly: GCA_027410445.1. Lineage (NCBI taxonomy): Eukaryota > Metazoa > Chordata > Amphibia > Anura > Alytidae > Discoglossus > Discoglossus pictus. Next base: position 64,733,642 of record CM050172.1, on the reverse strand, counting down.
CAGATTTTCTATTGGATTGAGGTCTGGGCTTTGACGAGGCCATTCCAACACATTTACATGTTTCCCCTTAAACCACTCAAGTGTTGCATTAGCAGTGTGTTTGGGGTCATTTTCCTGCTGGAATGTGAACCTCCGTCCTAGCCTCAAATAACGCACAGAGTGGTACAGGCTTTGCTCAAGAATATCCCTGTATTTGGCACCATCCATCTTTTCATCAACTCTGACCAGTTTCCCAGTCCTGGCTGCTGAAAAACAGATGGTGTTCTTTGGGTGATGTGATGTGTTGAGTTTGCGCCAGACATAGCGTTTTCTTTGATGGACGAAAAGTTAAATTTTAGTCTCATCAGACCAGAGTACCTTCCTCCATACATTTTGGGAGTCTCCCACATGCCTTTTTGCAAACTAAAAATGTGCCATTTAGTTTTTTCTGAAAGTTATGGCTTTCTTCTGGCCACTCTATAGCCCAACTCTATGGAGCGTTCAGCTTATTGTCGTCCTATGTACAGATACTCCAGTCTCTGCTGTGGAACTCTGCAGCTCCTCCAGGGTTACCTTAGGTCTTTTTGCTGCCTCTCTGATTAATGCCCTCCTTGCCTGGTTTGTGAGTTTCGGTGGGCGACTGTCTCTTGGCAGGTTTGCTGTTGTGCCATGTTCTTTCCATTTGGTTACTATAGATTTGATGGTGCTCCTGGGAATAATCAAAGATTTGGATATTTGTTTATAACCTAACCCTGACTTGTACTTCTCAACAACATTGTCCCTTACTTGTTTTTGAGAGTTCCTTGGTCTTCATGGCGGTGTTTGGTTAGTGGTGCCTCTTACTTAGGTGTTGCAGCCTCTGTGGCTTTTCAAAAAAGGTGTGTATATGTAATGACATATCATGTGACACTTAGATTGCACACAGGGGGACATCATTTCACTAATTATGTGACTTCTGGAGGTAATTGGTTGCACCAGAGCTTTTAATGGGCTTCATAACAAAGGGGGTGAATCCATATGCACATGCCAATTTTCCATTTTCTATTTCTAAAAAATAGTTTTATGTATATATTTTTATCATTTCACTTCACCAACTTAGACTTTTGTGTTCTGATCCATCACATAAAATTCAGATTAACAAAACATTGCACTTAAGGCTGTAATGCAACAAAATATGTAAAAAGTCAAGGGGGTTGAATACTTTTGCAAGGCACTGTAGTTACATATTTATATGCTGGATACTGCTATCTGGATTTGCACAGCCCTAGGAAGCTTACATAAAGTGTACCCTGCTGCACAGCATCTGGATACAGTTTGTGATCTCTAAAGTAAATGATGCCAGTCACATGGTTGGTGGGGTCACAGCTGAAATTCCCCACAAAGAGATAGACAGAGAGAAAAAAAACACCAGCTGCAGTGGATGCAGGGAAACAGACAACCTGCAGGGTGATAATCTAGCGTGAATGTGCTACACAGAGACTCATAAATGAAAATACATAGCATATTCTAACATGTTCCAGAACACATATCCAAGGCTGCTTTGCAGCACAAAGAGCAACCCAAGATTGTGATATAAATGTTTCAGTCTCTGCTTCCTCCTAATTGGTCAAAACATTTTTTTCAAATTATATGCTAACTTAGCCTGGATTTGGAGAGGGTGTTAACCCTAATTTTTAACTGACAGAAATTCAAGACATTTTGCTAACTTCAAGGTGTTTAAATGTTTATTTTGGTATTTTTTCATGCAACTATTATTTTCATACACTACTGATTCTTCTCTCATAATCCAGGAAATTGAGGTATTCCTTTAATAATTGATCCAGAGAAATGCAAACAAAAAAACTTTAACACTGTCAACTGTCTTATAATTCCCACTATTGGATTACTCAAAGGATCAATACCCCTCCTACTCTAGTTATCCTACATAACAACAGATTTGCCAGATTGATCGAAACTGTTGGGGGTGTCCATTCAGGAAAGGCAATGCCAGATAGAGCTGTTCCCTCTAACAGATGGGAGAACGGTTCTAATGGAGGAGAGGGAGGGCAGATTTGGCAGAGTAATAGACAGGTTTTTGCGTTAGGGGACTCTATTATTGGGATGGTAGACAGTGTGATTTGTCACCCTGATCCCAGCAAATGAACAGTTTGCTGTCTCCCTGGTGCACAGGTTTGGGATGTTGTGGATCAGGGTAATAAATTGTTGGGAGTGGCTAAAAATTAACTAGCGGTCTTGGTACATATTGATTCCAATGACAAAGTAAGTGGAAGATGGAGTGTCCTAAAGAATTATTTTAGAGAACTATGAAACAAGCTTAAAGGGCTATTTACCTCACTATATGTGCTCTTCTTTGTGTGAAAGAGCACACGATTCCATTTAAAGTAGGCTCTTGTTTTTTTTTTTTTTTTATTAAACTAAGAACAGTTAAGAATGTGAAGTCTTAGGTTTGTTTACAGACACACTGCTGACTGCCCCATGATTTAGAGCATCTGCCAACAATGGCCTTTCCAAGCTCTGTGAACAGAAACAATGTTGGTTTTAGTCTCTTTCAGTAATGTAAACAGCCATCAGTTAACCCACAAATAACATATTTGTGAGTTTCTAGCAGTCATTCCCCATGCACAGATGAATTTGGGACGGGTTAACACCTCTTTCTGATCTGTTCTCTGCATACAGCTCTTGCTGTTAGTCTCTCTTGAAGCATGCCTAATTCTTATATAAACAGAACTTAATTTATGATTTTTACTGCAAAAAAGGCACCTATTTCAAAAATTAGAAAAGTATTTCAACATAATTTCAGGTGTATATTACAGTGTTATGCTCCAAGTTGTGCTGAATTAACTGGCCCCTTAAGGCAAGGACCTCCAAGGTAGTATTTTCAGAGATACTACCAATGCCACATGCTAGTCCAGGGAGACAGAAGAAGCTTAGGGAGATTGATGCATGGCTTAAAAGTTAGTGCAGGAATGAGGGGTTTAGAGCACTGGGCCGACTTCTCACTTGGGTACAATTTCTACAGCAGTGATGGATAGCACCTTTATAAAGAGGGAGCTTGTGTGTTAGGGGAGAGGAAGGTACAATGGCTGGCGGAGTTTTTAAACTAGTAGGTGCCAGGGAGGGACCAGATGGAAGTAATGGGGTAGAAAGTGTAGAGAGGGGAATTGATTGATTATTTACCCATGGGGGAGGAATAGGGGGAGGGATACTATAGTCAATAGAGACGTATTGCTAAGTAACTCAAATACAGTGGAAAGCACTTCAAAACTTCAGTCATAGCAACATAAAGTGTATGCTTGCTAATGTAAGAAGCTTTCCTGGGGAAATGGGCGAGCTAGCTAACGGTTAGAATATATTTAGGACAAATAGGGGTAATGGCTGAAGAGGAGGTAGGATTTGTCTGTATGTTAAGCCTGATTGTAAGCCTATATTTATGGTGGAACTAGCGATAATGTTAAATCCCTGTGGGTTGAGTTAAATAGCGGAGGAACAAATACTAAAAGACTATTGGAAGGAATATGCTATAAACCCTCAAATATAATAGAAGTGAGGAATTGCAATTATTGCTACAGATTAAAAATGCAGCTAAGCACGGTCAAGTGCTAATAATGGGAGATTTTAACTACCCTGAAATAAACTAGATGAATGAGACCAGCTGTTCCGATAAGGGGAGCAGGTTCTCCAGGTTATCCAAGAACCTACTAGAAATAAGGCCATCTTGGATTTAGTCATCACAAATAATTTATATAGTACCAAATGTTGAAATAGGGGAATTCTTGGGAAATAGTGATCACGACACAGTCTCATTTAAGATTGTATTAAAAAAACAAAGTTGTAAGGGGCCAACAAAAACTCTTAATTTTGAAAGGGCACATTTTAATGGGCTAATGGCAGCAATGCAATGTATAGACTGGGATACAGAACTTACTGTTAAAAATAATGAAAATAAATGGACACCATTAAAATCATTACTAAATATACATACACATCAGTATATAACATGGGAAAATAAAATGAATAGGAGTACAACACATCCCATGTGGCTTAACAATGGTTTAAAGATCATGATAAGGGGAAAAGGCAGGGATTCAATTATACATTTAAATTATACAAGAAAGAGGTAACAGAGGCAGCTTTATGTGAGTACAAGGAAATCAACAAGGCTTGCAAAAGAGCTATTAGACTGGCTAAAATAATAAATGAAAAGTTAGTTGCAAAAGAAAAGTAAGACTAACCCTAAAATATTTTTTAAATATATTAATGGGAAGAAGGCCAGGAAGGAAGCTGTATAAACACTACAATGTGAAATAGGCCAACTGATAAATAGTGACCAGTAAAAGGCAGATGAGCTTAATAGATCATTTTCTTCATAGGAGGTACAAGTGGTTGGGATAGAGCAACAAAATGGGGTGCTACTATCTTCACCAAATAATTGTTTAACGCAAGAAGAAATCCAAAAGGAGTTGGAAAAAATAAATGTTAGTAAAGCACAGGTCCTGATGGGATTCAGCCAAGGGAACTGAGGAAACTGGGTTCTGTAATAGCCAAATCATTATATCTAATTTTTTAAGACTCACTCACCACATAGTTGCTACCACATGACTGGAGAAAAGCAGAGGTGATACCTATATGTAAGAAGGGAGCAAGAGCAAATCTTGGAATTTATAGACCTGTACGCCTCACTTCTGTAGTGGGAAGATTTTAGAAGTGTTAATAAGGGATAATATACAAGAACATGTCTATTTAAAAAAAATCATAAGTAGGAGTCAACGCAGATTTATGGGGGATAGGTCATGTCAAACAAATGTACTGTAATTTGTTTCTATGAGAAATTTAGTAGGAACTTGGACCAGGGCAACTCAGATCTTACAAATACTTATGATACAGAGCCACATGGGAGACTATTGTGCAAAGAGAGATACAGGAACTGCACTAAATATCTGTTCACTAAATGGCAGATGAGATTTAATACAAATAAATGTAAAGTTATGCATTTGGGAAGGAATAATAGCTATGCAATGGGGCAATTCTAGGATTATCAGATATAGAAAGGGATTTGGGAGTGCTTGTGGACAGCCACCTAGGTAACAGTGCACAAAGCCAAGCAGCAGCTGCAAAGGCAAGTAAAATATTAGCATCTATTAAGAAGGGTATAAAAGCAAGGGAAGCAAATATAATTCTGCCACTATACAAATCCCTAGTATGCCCTAGTTGAGAAACGGTAGCACAATTTTGGGTACCACTTCATAAAAAGCACATTTTAGCACTGGAAAATGAACAGAGAAGGACTATAAAACTAATAAGGGAGGAGGAACTAAGCTATGAAGAGAGACTAACCAATTTAAACTTATTTCTTTAGAAAAAAGGCACCTAAGTGGGGATACAATTACTTTAAAAAATACATCCAGGATTAATACAGGGATGTCAGGTGTACTTTTTGTGCTAAGAGGTTTTCAGCTGTCAAGAGGACATCCCTTGAGGTTAGAAGAAAAATGATTGAACTTTAAAGAAAGAAAAGGGTACTTCGCAGTAAGGGTCGCTAAAAATGGAATTCTCTACCGAAGGAGGTGGTGACAGCGGATTTGCTAGATAACTTTAAAAAGGGATTGGATATAATTTTGAATAAAACTGACATTTAGAGTTATCCTGGATAATTAGAGAGGCATTATTGATCCAGGGAGAAAATCTGATCGCCAGTATCTGCGCTCAGGATGGAATTTTACTTTTTTTTTTCCGTATGAGAGAATTGGCAATGTCTCAATGTTTTTTTTTTCTGTTTGCTTTCCTCTGGATCAAATAACAATTATTAACAGGCAATACATAATCCACCTAGTATAATGATCAAAAGAGATCTGAAAAGGTTGAACTTGATGGACTAAAATACTTTATTTAAGCACAATTACTATATAACTATGTACATAATTCTGTATGGCCTTTTTGTTAAAAAATATACCCCTTTTTAAAGTTATATATTGAATTTGCTGTCACAACCTACTTTGGTTCCCCAGTCTGACAGCCCTTACTGTGAAGAACTTTTTTCTTTCCTTGATATGGAATCTTTTTTCTTCTAACCTCAAGAGAAAACCTTGTCACAAAAGGAATTCCCTGGGGAAGCCTCACATTGACAATGTATGTATTTAGATAAGGTAATCATATCCCTTTTATTAGAGGAAATAAGTTACATTTGGTTAGTCTTTGTTCATAACTTAGTCCCCCATTACCATTATTCATTTTATGTTAAAAATAAGAGGAACTAATACTGAACCCTGAGGAACACCACTTTCCACATTGGTCCATTCTGAGTATGTTCAATTTACAACAACCCTTTGTTTCTTGTCTTTTAGTCAGTTTTCAATCTATGTGCATATATTTATTTTAATTCCACTATCTGTTACTTTGCACATTAGTCTTCAGTACGGAACTGTATCAAATACCTTTGCAAAATCCAAAAAGACTAAATTCACTTAGTTGCTTGGTTCAAGTTCCTACTTACCTCCTTATAGAAACGAATTAGATTTGTTTGTCATGACCTATCACACATACATTAATGTTGACTCTTACTTATTATCTTATTCACATGAATATCTTCCTGTATACTTCCCCTTAGCAACCCTGCTAAAAGCTCCCCCACTAGAGATATGAGGCTTACAAGCATATAGTTCCATGGATTTCCTCTTGCTCTCTACTTAAATAAAGGTATTGCCTGCTTTTTACAGTCATCTGGAACTGGGCCTATGGAGAGTCTTGAAAAATTAGATAATGGTTTAGCTATTGCAGAATCCTATTCCCTCCCGTAAATGATTTCTATCAGGACCATTTCTTGTTCTTTAATGACATTATTTGTTCCAACTTTTTTTTTTTTTCCTGCATTAATGAATTTGGTGAAGATAGCACAATGTTGCATGACCCTAACCACATGTACCTCCTTTGTGTATACAGATGAAAATAACATATTTATTTCATCTGCTTTTCCTGGTCACTATTAATCAGTCCACCTGTTTCAGATTTTATGATTTCAATATTATCTTACCTAGCCTTCTTTCCATTGATATATTTTAAAATATTTTAGGGTTAGTCTTACTCTCATTTTCAATCAACTTTTCAATTTGTATTTTAGCCAATCATATAGCTTTTTTTGCAAGACATGTCAAATTCCTTATACACAGGTAAGGCTCTGTTCCCTCTTTCTTGTATAATTTAAATGCTTGCTTTTTTAGTATGATCTTTAAATCATTGTTAAGCAACTTGATGTGATTCACCCCTTTTATTTGTATGTCCACATTTATTTTTTGTGTTTTTACCTATCAGTTCTTTGTCCTAATCTATACATTGTATTGCTTCCTGTAAACCATTAAAATTGGCTCTTTTAAAATTAAAAGTTTTTGTTGGATCTTGCTCAAATGAGATTGTGTTGTTATCCCCAAGGTTTTTCCTGCTTCATATTTGATATATCAATATTATTCATGATGACTTAATTTAAAGATAGCCGCATTTCATGATTTCTACAAATCAATATTAGGTTGCAAATGAACATATTCAAAGGAATCTAAAGCAAAATAAAATATGAAACATAAACTTCCAGTGATGTGTTGCTTCTGTGTGAGAGAAGATAAGGTTATAAATGAGCTTTAACACCTCAAACTACTACTTGACTTTATTTTGAAGATGATGTGATGTGGGACTGAAATCTCCCCTTTTTTACCGCGTTTATCCCAACAAGCTTTGGTACAGGGCAAATTCTTTAATTGTTTATGCACAAATACATGTGGAGTAAGATATGATCATTTTGTTCTCAAATCACTTAGGTGTCAGAATAAATTTAGATAGTTTTGTGATGCAATGTTTCTGTTAAATTAGCTAACACATATATATGAGGAAAGGAACAGAGTTGTTATGCTGGTAGGTAGAGTTTTGGTGATCTCTTTAATATTTGTACAGAAGACTCAGATAAGAGAGCAATGTCTATTGGGAAGTGCAGCATTCAAACAGCATATATACTATAGATAAATATAAATTACTGTCCTGCTTGCAAAATAATCTCTTTGGACACAGAACAGAGGATTCACATCAGAATGTAGAGATGGGCTTAATATTTCACAACCAGACTTTTGTTGCTTTCTCTCTTGCTCTTTATATTGATTTTAGTTTGGTTGGAAGCTTAGTCATATACTGAGTGTAGAGATGTCATTCTTTTAAGAAACAAAGAAGCTGATTTTAACTCTTTAACAAAATAAAATCCTATCTGTATAAAGTTAAGATCATACAGGATGTTAGACATTTCATTTATTTTAAACCCTGAGTGCCTGTTCCATAACTGCCACATGCCTTGAGAAATGTTATCTAATGTGCTGAAAATGTAATCAGAAGTCTCTCTGACTGCCCAAAATTAAATACATTTAAAAAAAACTTGAACCAATTGTAAAAGCCTCAGAGAAGTCGGGATGCCTATAGTGTATGAAGGAGCTAATATAATTCAATTCTTTGAAAATGTGAGAAGAAAATATCTTACGGAGTAAAGTAAGGCTATATATTTTTACAATTTTAAACCTTATTATTCATGTTTTTGTTAATAATATAAATGCCAATTACTGGAAGGATGTGGTTTTAAACGATTTAGAAAAGCCAGAAAGAAACATACCCTTTTGCATCCAGATAAACTCCCCTATTGGATAAATCATTTAAGTCAGGAAAAGGATTAGATTAAAAAAATCACTTTTTATTGATACATTTAAAATAGAAAGTTTAAAACGTATTTAAAATGAAAATAACACAGTCAACTACTTTCTGATGATTAATTATAATAGATCTCTCAAAATATTTACTGTTTTGTCACCGGTACAAATTAATTATGTTATATCCTATTTATAATTATTTTTCAAAAAGTTATTAATAAGAATTCAAAAGATAAAAAAATACTTTGATAAATATCTTGAATGATGTTATTGAACCTAGTGGTAGCTATGAGACATGGAAGAACACCTCCAGGCAGTGATTTTAAAGTGCTTGTGCTAAAAGTGGTAAATTGACCACTAATTAAGTGAGACAAAAAACAAAACTTTTAAATTGATTAAATTTATGGGGGCTGTCCCTAGCTATCTATTATGGTGGAGCTGGGGACCTACCACTTGCCCCCTACTAATCTGTGCAGCTATCTATACTATATTCGTGAGATAATACTATATGTGTGATAGTCATGGGGGCCCACCATTTACCCCTTAAAATCTAAAATATTGAATTAAACCTAACTATCTGTAAATGCTATAACATCCCCCAAGCCACCACAATAGCACAATTAATATTAAGATAATTAAACACAGAAGGATATTACTGTCAATATATAGATTTGGTTCAATATTGGAGAAACGCCACAACATATGTAATAAATAAAAATTCTCAATAATATAATTGTTTTTAAAAGACAAAGTCTTCCCAAAGTCAAAATAAGATGTTCTTATCTTTATGCGTTGCAGGTAACCTCCGGATAGCAAAAGGATTAGAACAGGCCAGGCCCGGCAGTCTGAGATTCCTCTGCTGCAGCCAGTGACGTCACAAACCAGGAAGTGAAGCTGTGTCTACGGCGGCCGACGCGCCCATTTTCGCTGCTTCTTCGTCAAGGACCGTAGACACAGAAACGCTTGCGTCGGCCGTCGTAGACACAGCTTCACTTCCTGGTTTGTGACGTTGATATTTATCAAAGTATTTGTTTATCTTTGGATTCTTATGCACAACTTTTTAAAAAATAATTATAAATAGGATATAACATAATTAATTTGTACCAGTGACAAAACAGTAAACATTTTGAGAGATCTATTATAATTATTCATCAGGAAGTAGTTGACTTTGTCATTTTCATTTTAAATATGTTTTAAACTTTCTATTTTAAATTTATCAATAACAATTTATTTTTTAATCTAATCCTTTTCTTGAATACTTATGATCCTAGGGAGTGAATTCCCTTGTAGTGTTTTCCACTAATTAAATAGAAGTATAATCAGGGTATATTTACAATTTGGCCAACAAGTTTATTAAATTTTATTGTTCAATAATTAAATAATAACAACGACGAAAAATAAAAAAAGGAAGATTAAAAACACTCTAAAATCAATGGAAAGGAAAAGGTCTCCTCTGAGAAATAGTGATAAATTTCACTTTGGATAAATATATGGAGATTTGAACTTTCTCTTAAATAATCGAGGAGAATTGTAATGTTCCACTACAGGAAACTCTATACCAAAATATCACACAGTCTATTGTATATAGTCCTCCCAATAGGACATTTAGTGCAGACTTGCTTTAGTGAAAAATATTGGAGATAGTATGGTAAATAGGAGCAGGCACTACCTTTGATGTAAATAAGAAGCCAGATGATTGTGATATCTCTATTTAAGAGCTATAGGAGACTTGTTCTTTGGGATATCTCCTATATATGGTCCATGGGATTGTAACGTGCTACTCCCAATTTACTAGGACTTCTTACACCCACATAATGGTCTGTGACTGGTATTAGCAATATTATTGTCTTCATTAAACGGATAGACTCTTATTGTGGGCTGATATGTCCTTTTACAATAACTAATACTTGCTTCTTTTCACATCTGGTGGCCTATACATAGGTCCTAGATACTTCTGAGGACACCATACTGAATTGTAAACGAGTTACCTAACTAGTGCCATGCAGTGGCGGCTGGTGACTTTCCAAGTTGGTGGGGCGGAAGACAGAGACCTGGCCCCTCCCTTTACATTGACGCCACCCAACATTATAAACTCCTCCCCTTCACAACATGTTACCCCTATAGGCCCTGTCCACTTACAGACTACACCCATTTGGGTTTTTTCCTGTCACTTCACTTACTTATTATCTTGCTGAGGTTGAGGTGGTTCTGGTCACTATTCTTATGCTGGGAAGTTCCTGCATTTTCTTGATGAGGGTGAAGTGCTGCTGGTTCTGCTTACTTTTCTTATGCTGGGAAGTTCCTGCATTTTTTTGATGAGGGTGAAGTGCTGCTGGTTCTGCTTACTTTTCTTATGCTGGGAAGTTCCTCCATTTTGTTGATTACATGCAATAATTAAATAAAACACAAATGAGTACACATTAGATCAGGACATAAGCCCTCCTCTCTATCCCCTCCTCTTTCTCTCTCCCTTCCTCCTTCTCTCTCTCTATCTGTCCCTTTCTCTCTATCCCTCACTCTCTATATCTATTCCTCTCTCCCTGACGATTCCTTTATCTATCCCTATCAATCCCTCTCTCTATCCCTCTCTTCCCTTTTTCCTCTTTTACTAGTATATAGACTGTGTCTTTAATATTCCTTCAAAGCACTAATCACATTGTTGATTTCATAACTTTGCAGGATTGTATACAGCAGACACTATGTTTGCATCATATATACTGATCAGGTCAGGCCATTGGTACCTTTGGATGTCAAGCTGAGCTCTGCATTCCTTGCAGCAAGCACTGGGTTCAGATCACTCACAACGTGTCCTCCTGTAGACTGAAAACATAGCAAGATAATATTAGAATTTGTAATCCTAAGAGGAGCTTTTCATGCTATAAGAAGGTAGAGAGCTCAGTTTTGTAGAAAAAGCATATCCCAGACATGCACTGGATTTCTATCTCCTATCTATCTATCCCTTTCTGTCTACCCTTATCTCTATCTATCTATCTATCTATCTATCTATCTATCTATCCCTCTATCCTCTCTCTATCTATCTCTCTCTGTCTACCCTTATCTATCTATCTATCCCTCTACCATCTCTCTATCTATCCTTCTATTATCTATATCTCTCTCTGTCTACGCTTATCTCTCTCTATCTATCTATCCCTCTCTGTCTACCCTTATCTCTCTCTATCTATCTATCCCTCTCTGTCTACCCTTATCTCTCTCTATCTATCTATCCCTCTCTGTCTACCCTTATCTCTATCTATCCCTCTACCCTCTATCTGTCCCTCTATCTATCTCTCTCTCTCTCTCTGTCTACCCTTATCTCTCTATCTATCTATCTATCTATCTATCTATCTATCCCTCTCTGTCTACCCATATCTCTATCTATCCCTCTCTCTATCTATCCCTCTATCTATTTATATATCTATCTCTGTCTATCCCTATCTATCTATCTATCTTCTACCCCTCCCTCTCTCTATCTTTCCCTCTCCCCCTCTCTTTATCTTTACCTATGAGACTATATATATATATATATATATATATATATATATATATATATATATATATATATACATACATACATACATACATACATTACAGTGTCATACAAACTCTGTTTGGCTTGTATGTGTTATTGGCTCCTAAGTGTTAACTATTTTTGTCCATCCCTGAGTATACATATAGTTATATGCATATAAAGAAAAACAGAAATTATATATATATATATATATATATATATATATATATATATATATATATGTGTATATACACACATACAGGAAGTTATATTTACCGTTATACAACATACAAAATACACATATAAAGCATTTTCATAAATAAATACAAGTCATGAGTATTTACATCTATTTACAGCAATACAGAGCATGCAATATATTTACACACAAAGCAAGCTGTATATACACATATTAACAAGCACAACATGCAATATATGCAAATATGTTCACACATAAACACAGTATGCAGTATATATACATATAATTACACACATACTCACAGCCTGCAGTATACCCATATATGTAGATACAACATACAAAATATTCATATATTTACACACAAACACAGCAATCAGTATATACATATAAATACACACATACACAAAATGCATTTACACACATATTTGCAGACATACACACACATAGACACACATACAACATGCAATATATGAATATATATATATACACACATAAAACAGAGCATGCAATATACATATATTGACCCACATACACACACAGCATGCTGTATACACACATGCCATGCAATATACATATATTGACCCACATACACACACAGCATGCTGTATACACACATGCCATGCAATATACATATATTGACCCACATACACACACAGCATGCTGTATACACACATGCCATGCAATATACATATATTGACCCACATACACACACAGCATGCTGTATACACACATGCCATGCAATATATACATACATTTATACAGAAACAATCACCCCTAGACAGAACTGACAAGTAGCTTCACTGTGATGCTGAGGAGACTAACATAATGTAGTTGTAAGTTCTATGGAATAATAAATAAATAAGAGCCTGTCTTCAATACTTACATTTATTGTGACCACCTCCTGATACCCATGTTGCTCCATGCTGCTCCTTTAACTTCTCCCTCACACACAGCTACGCATGTGTCTATGAGGTAATGTATGTGCTCTGCAGTGCCTCTAGTGGCAGGAATGAGTGGACGTTGCAGTCAGACGCCCCAACAGCTTTTAATCATGCTGCACAGGGAGCTCTGCTGAGCCTCTCTTCCATGTAGCAGAGCCCTATGTAGAGGCTTTGGGCGCCGTCCCAGTAACACAGTGGCTCCACCTTCAGGTACCTGACTGCATGACAGCCGCCGTGTAAATGCATTACACAGACAACGTTTTTTTGTTTTAATGTATGTTTTTGGGGGGAGGAAAATAAAAGAGGGAAGGGAAAAAGATAACCACTGTCTGTTAGAATTATAGGAATAAAGAATAAAACAAATGATAGAATAAAATATGCTTTTATGGACTCTAATTAGGGAGGGCGGTTGCCCAGCTGCCCCAATGGACCAGCCGCCCCTGGTGCCATGCTTCTTAATAGAAACGCGTTTCTATTAAGAAGCATGGCACTAGTTAGGTAACTCGTTCACAATTCAGTATGGTGTCCTCAGAAGTATCTAGGACCTATGTATAGGCCACTAGATGTGAAAAGAAGCAAGTATTAGTTATTGTAAAAGGACATATCAGCCCACAATAAGAGTCTATCCGTTTAATGAAGACAATAATATTGCTAATACCAGTCACAGACCATTATGTGGGTGTAAGAAGTCCTAGTAAATTGGGAGTAGCACGTTACAATCCCATGGACCATATATAGGAGATATCCCAAAGAACAAGTCTCCTATAGCTCTTAAATAGAGATATCACAATCATCTGGCTTCTTATTTACATCAAAGGTAGTGCCTGCTCCTATTTACCATACTATCTCCAATATTTTTCACTAAAGCAAGTCTGCACTAAATGTCCTATTGGGAGGACTATATACAATAGACTGTGTGATATTTTGGTATAGAGTTTCCTGTAGTGGAACATTACAATTCTCCTCGATTATTTAAGAGAAAGTTCAAATCTCCATATATTTATCCAAAGTGAAATTTATCACTATTTCTCAGAGGAGACCTTTTCCTTTCCATTGATTTTAGAGTGTTTTTAATCTTCCTTTTTTTATTTTTCGTCGTTGTTATTATTTAATTATTGAACAATAAAATGTAATAAACTTGTTGGCCAAATTTTAAATATACCCTGATTATACTTCTAATCCTTTTCTTGACTTAATTGATTTATCTATTAGGGAAGTTTATCTGGATGCAAAAGGGTGTCTTTCTTTCTGGCTTTTCTAATTATGAAGGAGCTAACACTTTAATTGTTTGGAATTTTAGGTTTGATTGCTTAAATGTGACACAATTAATGAGCTACTACTGCTATGTGCTGAGGTACCCCCCAGAATTTCCCCAACTAGATGCACTACCTCCTATGAGCCCGGATATCCGCAGGGATTCCCCTTCCTCCACCTTTACTACTGTTGGGCAAACTCTGGGCTAGCCCTGGGCGGCAAAAGCTCTAGCGATGCCACTGAGGGCAAGCGATCCATGAACTCCATGTGGGTCTCTATGGACACCTATTGACCCCATAACCCTAACCATGGAGGTCCCTCTGGTCCCCCAGGGCACCTCTATACTAAATAATTGTTCACATTAGGAGAAGTGTCTTACAAGTAAACATCATTCAGATATTTTCTTACAGGAGCCATTGGATAGAACCCTGAGAGAGCAAGTAGCATGATCTCAATCTCAAGCAGTGATATCACATGATATCACTTCTCTATAGTGTGTGAACTTCCTGCTTTACTTCCTAGAACCTAACATGCTGCATGGCGGTGCATCTATACACTGCATCACACACACCCTCATCTCATTAGAAATTAAACTGAAGATGTGCAAAGTAGAGGAGATTTTTTATTTAATGTAACAATAATAAAAAAGGTATCTTAGACTAATGTGCACATGCTCGTTCACTCAGTGAAGAGCAATTACAGGGTCTTCAATGGCCGTTTAAGAAAGTGAGGAACTCACATGCTGCTGCCTATAAGGCCTTTTAAGAAAGCGAGGAACTCACATGCTGTTGTCTATTACTTGCTCAGCTGGGTGTGTCATCTTAAACAAATTCATCTCCATTTAGTTCTGCTAAGAGCACTGGCAAATGTAACTGCCACATTCCCATTGTGCAGATAGACACTTTCTGTGTATCCAACATCTCCAACCTTAGGAAGTTCATCTTGACAGATTCCAAAGCAGTATAAAATATAAAAGATTATAAATTAGAGACCATATTATTATTTTTTTTAGGTAATTCTTTCAAATAGTAAATCAGCAAAAATAGGAAAGTGATCATTTAATATGCTGTACAACACAAAATTTTAAGAACTTTGATCATGGAATTTGTTTAGCGTTGTGATATAAGCTAATGTAAGTGCACAACTAATACAATATACAATCATTAAAACTGAAGTGTTAGGGGGTAATATGCCAAAATGTTCCAAATTTCTATATGTGCCTCTCTTACATTCTATATACTGTACATATTGTAACAGAGTGAAGCAAAGATTGCCTCTAGAGGTGGGTTTAATTAAAGAGGCTGTAAGATTTCTCTGGGGAAAGAAAGAATTAACTCAGGGCAGTGATCAGAGGCTAATTGAAGCACAGCTGTGGATTGCCTTTAAGACAACAGCAGAGAGATGGGTGGAGTTCTCACTTAGGCTTGGGCCTAAGCAGTGTGAACAGTTTATGAAATCTGCTGAAAGAGGTCCTGTTGGTGAGCTGCTGTTAGCAGCTAAAAGCCAGGTTGGAGAGCAGAGCAGAGCCAAGGAGGATTGCAGAGCGGAGCAAAGCCAGGTCACTCTGCAGAGCAGAGCAGAGCCGAGTCAGTCTGCAGAGCAAAGCCAAGCCGGTCTGCAGAGCAGAGCAGAGCCAAGGCGGATTGCAGAGCAGAGCAAAGCCAAGTCATATTTAAGAGCAGAGCAAAGCCAAGTCAGACAACAGAGCAGAGCAAAGCCAAGTCGGACTGCAGAGCAAAGCCAAGTTGGACTGCAGAGCATAGCA
The DNA here is from genome assembly GCA_027410445.1 of Discoglossus pictus. NCBI lineage: Eukaryota > Metazoa > Chordata > Amphibia > Anura > Alytidae > Discoglossus > Discoglossus pictus. The sequence continues at coordinate 64,717,330 of CM050172.1, read as the reverse complement.
GAGCCAAGTCAGATTGCAGAGCCAGGTCGGGCTACAGAGCAGAGCCAAGTCGGTCTACAGAGCAGAGCCAAGACAGACTGGAGAGGAAAGCGGTTTAAACGTAAAACTGTTTTTGCCTGGAAGCTGGCCACAGAGAAAGCGGTTTCCAAATTTAAAGACTGTGTAAATTAGCCCCAGGGAGAAGGTGGCAGTATAGCTGAGGATTTGCCAGCACTGTTGCTAAAAGGCATATTAAGGGTCCCTGGAGATTGGAGCATTTCGGAGAGACGGGGCTCCCCTTTCTACTGATGAAGATATTTACAAGAGAACTGTGTGATTTGCTATACTTTTGGCTGATGTAAGCCATAATGTGGTGGACTTTTTGGACTTTTAATTAAAAGATTGAAAGAATACATGATCTTCTTGCTGTTAATCTAGAAGGTAGCAGGTCAAACTATCACAATATGTATTTCAATACTTCATTTGCACAGTAATTGATGCTTAAAATAGACATAAATAGATCAAATACATTCTATTTCTGTAATCATTTTAATAATTTTATGGCAAGTTTAAAATGTCTTCTCCATCTTAAAAACATCTCCAGAATTCGTCACTATCTTACACAAGAGGATCTCTCATCATCTCTCGACTAGACTACTGCAACTCGCTTCTTGGTGGCCTACCCACCACCCGACTATCTCCACTTCAATCCATTATGAATGCCTCTGCTAGAGTCATCTTCCATACACAACGTTCAGTGTCGGCATCACCTCTCTATCAATCACTCCACTGGCTTTCCTTAGCCTCAAGAATAAAATTTAAAATCATGACCCTAACTTACAAAGCCCTCAACAATAACGCTCCCCCTTACATCTCTGCTCTCATCTCCAAATACTCCTCCACTCACCCTCTTCCTTCTGCTAATGACCTTCTTTCTACAACTCTTGTCACCTCCTCTCACTGCCGCCTCCAGGACTTTTCTCATGCTGCCCCTAGTCTCTGGAACTCCTTGCCTCGCTCCACCAGATTATCCTCTTGCCTCAAAACATTTAAAACCTCACTTAAAATGCATCTCTTTAAAGAAGCGTATCACCTTCCACCCTAACACGCTTATCACTTCTCTCTCCCTCTTTTACCACTCACTATACCTTAGATTGTAAGTCTGCGAGTTTCCATCCTAAGTACTTTGGGAATTTACCATGGACATTGGATTCCTAGCTCAAAGATAGGGCCCTCCTTGCGTTGCTATATGTTAATTTGTATTTATCTTTGTCTGAACTTAACTTATGTACAGCGCTACGGAATATGTCGGCTCGTTATAAATGAACTTTAATAATAATAATAATAATATAATAGATTTTATCATTATTTTATTATTGCATATTTGATTATGTTCATTACATGTCTGTATTTTGTCTAATTTTCTTAGTTTAGATTGTCCCTGGTAACTGCATTCATTGCAGTGCCATTGCTTATTATGCATTGACCTCAAGCCATATGATGTGTGTGGCTCTTAAGCTCAATATTTACATCACCATTGCACATTTGTAGGATGAAGCGTTACTAATTTTTCAATAAGAGCATATCAAGTGCTAAAGTCATAATAGATGCATTCATTTATTTTTCCATCTTATATGTAGACAAATAGGGGTTATATGTAAGGTTCATATGAAGTATATTAAGTTGATGTGGTCACAGCTGAAAGATAAATGAGATGAAGCAAAAAAAAGAAGAATGTGGTAAATATTATTTTTAACACAGCCAACATGATATAAATCAGTTCTTTAGTCAAGCTATTTCAGTAAGAATGGCATGGAAATAGTAGGCTATAAATAGTGACATAATCATGTTGCTTCTGTTATGCTTTAACCTCTCATGTGCTGGATGACTGGAACAAACAGAAGAAATCCACTTTCTTGTATAATGCAATATACTTAGAATGTAAGAAATCTTTTGCTGGTGATTTCAGTGAATAAATACGTATGCAAACAGTTTTAAATAATGCTGACTTTGGGCCCTATGATAATCCCATCTATTGCAATTACTGGTGGTTTAGTAAATCCTACCTAACTATGCTATTCTCCCATCCCATAAACATTGGCAGAGAAATGCAATGAGTGACTGCAACACCACAAAGCTGAAAAGCACAGCACAAATCTCCATTGATTATTGCACTGCTAAATGATTATGTGTTACTCCGTTAGCCTTTTACACCAAAACCCTATGCTAACAACTAGCCCCATGAAATTGGGGCTATGTTTAAAAAACAAAGCCCGTAACTCCAATTTTATGTGTTACTGCTATTAATTTAGCCCCGTAACGCAGCCGCAGAGGAGTTTCGGGTTAAAATAGCCTACGATTTGAGCTACGTTGAACTTTGCGGCCGTAAATCCTTTGATCTGTCAAGCCCGTAACCACTACATTTACAATCATGCTATTAAATTGCATCAAAGCCACTCACGAGCAAGCCCGTCACACGCAAATGGATCCCAAAGCCCAACGTGTGCTCCAGAGGACCCGGAAGGGGGGTAAAGTCCAATACGTAGCACTTGTAATGCAAATAAAAACACACTACTGTACATTTATTAAAAGAATTAATAGCACAACATTCTCAAGCCCGCAAATCCACCCCGAAAAATACTTTATTTCATGTCAATATTTCGTGTTATATCAATCCCTGCATTCAATGTGTTAAGACATATACTGTAATAGAATATCATATTTACGGCATTATTAATATTGCATTATTGTGGAATGTGGGTCGGATCGCAACTTTTAATTGAAGCACATAGGACGTAACGCTAACGATCTCTTTTTCCAGTGGCTCCGTCTAAACCCGTAAATACGGATTACACTAATTGATCATTGATCTACAAACAAGCTACGATTTGCGTCTCAACCCCGTAGCTTGCAGCCCCTTCTAAATTAATAGCAACGTAACTCGGCCAAATTTCAAACCTGCTGCTGTTACGTGCTTCACGTTGTACTTACGGGGCTGGAATTTAATATGGCCCAAGGCCCCTATGAAATTTCCAGCAGTTACAGAGCGATTAAATTGATTAAATTGAACAAGCCTGCAATTACATGGCCGAAAGCCAATACCGTAAACCATGTAACCAACTGTCAGTAGCATTTCAGGGCACGATCATAATCAGTTAACACTGGCCGTAACTACCGTAACTACCGATTTAGAAACAGCCAATGGTAAATGAGACCGTCATCATGATGTCAGTAAAACATGAAGGTTAAACCACCATCAATTAGTGTTTAGAAGTCAGACTTGCGATTGGACTCTCAATCCATAAATGTTGCAATCTAAAAAAAATCAATAAAACTACTATTCTATTCCATGCAAGTTCAATGATATGTATTAACCCATTGATTGCCGGGATCAATATAACACGGAAATTACATATAAAAAAAAACGTTATTGCATATTTGCGAGCTTGAGACTGCTGTGCAGTTAATTCTAATGTTTAACATCGCTTAACCCGTCTTTTAAAGTGCAATATTGAGTTTTGTATTTGCTCTTACAGTGCTACGAACAGGTGTTTAACCCTAGTATTTAGTATTTGTTGGGTTTTTGGCTACATTTGCCTTTTAGGGGTGTGAAAACAATTGCGGGCTTGAGAATTTGTAGCAATTTAATAGCGATTTGTAATTTTATTGATTGCGGGCTTGACAGATCAAAGGTTTAGCTGGGTCGGAGTTATGATTTTGACAACCACAGGGATTTTCAGCCTGTAAAAGCCGGGAAGCTAAAAGAGGCCAATTTAATAGCAGTAACCTTTGTGGGCTACATTACGGGCTACAGTAACTACAATTTGGAAAATTTAATAGGGCCCTAAGAATTTACAGATCACTCACAAACCAGGGCAGTGCCATAACTGCAAAGAACTGAAAGAAATTTTACATGTACTAAAGATCACTTGCAAATGTTTTTAAAACATTGCAGAGTGCCTCAGCAGCAGATAAAGCAGTATAGCCCAAAAACAAATGATAACAATCTCAAATTGACACTTAATATTCCAATATCAACATATGTGTAATAGAAAAATAATAATACATTTATTTTAAACAAAAAAATTAAAAAATATATGATATTGTGTTATTATGTCAATTTTATTATACAATATCAAGGATAATACATAACCCACTAACCCTATTATGGGTTAATATATATCAGGAAATCACATTGCCTATGAACAAATGCTCTAATGCATTATATATATATATATATAGAGAGAGAGAGAGAGAGATATATAGATATATAGATATATAGATATATAGATATTTATATAAATATATTTATAAACACAAAATAAACACAATTATATATATATATATATATATATATATATATATATAATCTATAAATATAGTTGTCACATCTATTTATTTTAACAAAATAAAAATAATTAAATTAATATATTTTTATATATAAATATAATGGTTCCTTGCCGCAGTTACAGCACTTGTTCCCACTCATTATAATAATTAAGATGTTCTCATTTTTTATTGGTTCCTAGAGCCGTTTCTCATTTGAAAAGCTTGGTTTGGGTACTCCCTACACTGAAATCTCTTGTGCATTAGGCTTTGTGGGATGTGGACTGAGTGCCATAATGTGGCTGTGCTAAAGATTAACATAGACAAGGGAAAAAAGCTCCTGCAGCCAATTTACGGCTATACTGCAATTTACACTGCCCGATTAGCATGGGGGCCTTTGTCAGTATTCTTCTTTGTCTCATGCTGGTTGGACCATGCCAGATTAATTTATCTGACCCTGCTACTGCAATACTTATTGTAGGTCCTTGCCTTCAGTGATCTTTTAGTGATAACATATTTTGAGTAATTTGCCATGGATTTGGTACTGTGTGCATTTGTTGCCATTAACTAGTTACTATTACCTAATACCTTGGAAGGTGTTGTTTGTCTGGCCATGAAACTGAAACAGTGTCTTAGAGACTACCACAAAGAGAGAATGAAAACTATGGGCCATATTCAGTTGGAAGCCCCCCACTCGATCTCAGACAGCCGAATTTCTGCGAGTGTATCGTGGACTCCCGTTAGTTTCTGATTGCGATGCTATTCAATTGCCCCAAGCCAAAATGTAAACTATACACTGGTTCGGAGCACTTCAGGGCAGGAACATGATTAATTCAGCAAGCCCGTAAACCGCTCATTTCGAATCAGCCAATAAAAAATTAAACTGTCATTATTGCGGCAGTAAAACATGGAGGTTACATGTCAATCAATTAGGTTCAGACTCACAAATCCCGAAAATAAAGAATACCCCAGATCGATTTAACCGTGAAATAACACATACAATTTTTTTTTATTTCCTGCTGATTTGCGAGCTTGAGAGTGTTGTGCAATTAATTCTAATGTCTTTCATCGCTTTCCCCATTATTTAAAGTGCAGTAGTGATTTTTTATTTGCATTTACAGTGCTACGAATAGGTGTTTAACCCCATTGTGGGTTCTCTCTAGCACTTGTAGGATTTTCTCCTTCTTTTGCCGTTTACAGGTGTGAAAACATTTGTGGGCTTGGGGAAATTAAGCAATTTAATAGCGATTTGCGAGTTTAGCCTCGAGAAAGATCAAAGGCTTCTGCAGACTGTAAATTGCGAGATTAACCACCCCATTTTTTCAAGCCCGTAACTCGGAAGCCGTTCCGAGCCTGCAAGAAGATGCCAATTAAATAGCAAAGTAGTTTGCAACTTCATTTACAAGCTTCCGGATCTCCAGACACCTCAGTTGAATGAGGCCCTATATCTGCCAGGTGGACACTGCACCAGGATAGTAATACTGCACAATACTATCAGGTGAGTAATTATTCATATTAATACAGCGTCAGGATATTAATACATCAGGTAATACAAACATAATACCTAAATGTAAAGTGTGAATACATACAACTAATAAGAGACCTATAAAGATATTAACAGCAATGTTTACATTGAAAAGTGTAAAGTGTGTGGACTCTGTATGCTGCATGTTCAGTTATGGCCAGTTCACAAGGAGTTAACTGGTGTAACTGTCATGTATAGAGTCAGTTATTAAAGTTTGCTCTGCTGATTGGTAAATAAAAAAGTGTATCTGTAATTTTAGTTTATTATTTTGCCAAGCCTGCTTTTTGCGTGCTGTGCTCCTGCTAGATCCTACTCTGAAGGGATCTACATGTTTTCCTGGTCCTGTGTTCCTGAGGTCCTGAGCTGGCTCCTGGCTTGGAGAAGTGATGAGAGTTTATATGTTTTAAATAAGTTTCTAGTATCATTTCCTCTCTTCTCAAATACCTTGTTCACTCCATGGCTTGCAGAATTTTTTGGGAAGTACCAGTTGCAGCCTTCAGCACTCTTTAATGTGAACTCTACTCAATGTTAGTATTTGTGGTACAAGATCTATATCTATAATCTTCCATCACTTAATAAAATAAGAGTCCCTTTTTACTCCAGGCTGTTGCTGGTAACAGTTGGCACCTGCCCTCTAGTGGGCACCAGGGCTCTGCAGCTGCTGCACTTGCATTAGCCATTCCCACTGGCAAGGGTGTTTATGCTCTTTGGCCTGTTTTATCATCCTGCTACATTGCAGTGCATTTTATGATATCCAGAAGGTCTTAGTGATGCTGTACCTGGATTATATTCTGTTCTTCTTTAGTTCCTTGGCTGGTGTGAAAAGAAATGAGACGACAAACTGGGCTTTAACAAGAGATGAGAAGAGAGGTATGTGAGGTATGTGTAGGAGCTTTAGATTGTAAGTAGCGAGTTTCCAATCTTGTAGGGTGCTTTGTAAAATAGCACTTTCTGCAAAGATTCTAAGCTCAAAACAGGGCCCTCCATTTTTCTGCAGTTTGTTAACATTGTATTCCTCCTTGTCCTTATCCGCTGTACAGCGCTACGGAATATGTTGGTGCTATACAAATAAAGGTTAATAATAATAATAATAGGAGCTGAGGAGTAAGTAGCCTTAAAATAGAGGAGGAGAGTATTATAGGCAATTTTTTACTTTATTGGAAGCCAGTTGCGGGATTTTAGTATGGGAAAAGATGGAAAACACTTAGAATAAAGGGATATGATGCAGACACTTGCACTATATAGTGTTGGCTGCAGAGGTAATAGATGAGAGGCAGGAATACCAGATAATGAAAATGTTGCAGTAATCTAGATGAGAGCTACCATAATTGTCCAGTGAAGAGCTAAGAAAAGTGTGTAGCTTGGGTGTGTTTATGAGGCCTATGCAACTGATTGGAAATGAAAGGAGACTGTTAGAAGCAAATTAAATATGACACCTGAGCAGTGTGCTTTATAAACTGGACTAGCGAATTGCCCATCAAAAAATGACAGGCATGAAATTATAAGCAAGGGAATGCTGTTTGAGACATATTGTAAAGCGTTTTTTACTGTGAGGACCTTCTGCGCTCATTGCAAGGCTGTTGGATGTTATTTTTATGTTATTATATCGGCTTTTGCTGTCATTGTAAGGTCTGCGCTGATCAACTTTTTGCGCTTATTGCAAGGCTGTCCCCTGGTGTATTTTGTGTGGTATGAGCAGCGTTGGCGTTCGTTGTGAGGCGCGCAGTGAATGTGTTTTGTGTTTATTGCGATAGGTTTTAAAAAAAAAAAATTAGTGTATGTGTATTTTTGTATACCAATGAAATAATGAAACAATTAATAAATTAATATACTTTACCTATTTCTAATTTATATATATAGGAAGCATTGTGCTGAAGAGCTGACAATCTGTTTCGATGTTCCTGCAGCATACAATGTAGGTTTGGAGTGTTGTGGAGCTTAGGTGTAATGTGTGCAGTGTGTAGTGTAAATAGGCTGGGAAAGTCGTTAGTGTAGCTGTGTACTTCCGCATTGTGTGGATGATTTAGCGTTCTTGCTAAAAGTGTATCTTTACCTCATACGGCTTTTTTGAAAATCTGTCTGTGCTTGGTGTTGTTTTGCGCTTTAGATGTGACAACAGCCCTGCTTCTTCTTTTTTATGTCTATTTAGCCATGTGGTGGAACTCTTACAGGGGTTTTGGTCCTGTTGTGCTTGACCCCTGACCAGGGGGTCAAGCAGAGGCCACCAGAGAGAAAACCTAGCAGATAAAGGCTATCCAGCTCTCCAGATCTAGTCGCCATGTCCTTGCAGTTGACCCCCAACCCTGAAAGCTCCCCTACAAAGCCTTTACCAGGTTCAAGGACACTTAAGGGGGCATTGATGGATTCCTGCAAGATTTTGAACTCTAGCGCTGCTTCCAAAGGGTTGAACCAGAGAAATGGGTCAGGCTGCTGGTGGGACTGCTGAGTGGGTAATTTTCCAGGACATGTATGAGAATTACGTGGCGGTGAAGAGAGCATTACTGGCTTTGTATGCAGTGACCCGGTATGCATTACCAGAACCAGAACCAGGGGAGCCAGGAGTCCTTTACTGAGCTAACCTGGAAGTTCAAAAATGCCTGTGAGGGTTGGTGGAAGGGCTACTAAGTAGAGTCCAAGGAAGATGCTGTCCATGTGTTGTGCAGGAGCAGCTGCTAAAAATGTACTCTCCAGCCACGAGATCCTGGGTCCAGGACCAGAAACCATCAACAGCAGAATAGGATGGTCGTTGCCACCCTTACTATAAGACAGCTACCCTGTGCTTGTATTATACAAAGACTAGCAGTTTCCTGTGAATCAGCCACAGTGTTTTGTTACAATCTGTGACTGCAGACTTCTTATTATTTTACTAAACTGGCTTATATCCTGATGTTCCTGCTGGTCCTTTCCTAATGGACTATTACCTGTTCCCGTGTTTCTAGAGTTCTAGAGTCTGTTCATGAGTTACGGCCTTGCGTTAGTGATCATGTTCAAGCCCATAGGACCTAAATGAAAAATGGAGTTGGGATTTCAAAGTCCTATGGGCTTGGAGGTTGAAGCCCGTAGGACTTCACATTGATTGCTGTGATCGATATAACATGAAAATTGAACATGAAATAAAGTATTGGAGAATGTTGTGCTATTAATTCTAAGACCTAACATCACTTTCACTCTTCACAAAACTAATGTATTGCATTTTTATTTGCTCCGAATTGTCATTAAGCCCTTTGCGAGACCTCCTTGGTACCAGTAACTTTTGGTTAGATATTTGCCATTTGCGGGATTAATGGAGTGGTTAGTGAGGGGGAATCGGAGCAATTGAATAGCTATTTACGATTTTAGCCTGGTGATTTTGAAAGATCAAAGGCTTGGAGTCCAGCAACGTGCAATTAAAAAATTTGCTATGAATCGCAGCTCGTAGCCATTAACTTGATCGGAGCACGCAAGAAGTTGCCAATTGAATAGCAAAATAACTTGCGACCTTCACTTGCAAGCTGGGATCTCAAAAACATAGCAATTAAATGACGCTCTATGTAATTTGTTGATTTAATTGTAATGGGACAGGTAGGTTAAAGTGACATGGATGGTTTCTGGATTTCACTAGGAATTTAAAATACCTTTTTATCTATTTACGTTCGGTTCCTGTTGTACCTGTTTGGGTCTGCCCTCTGTAATTCATGCAGCATTGATTGGTTACTATGAAACACAGAACACCCTTAAAAGTACACTGTTTTCATGAGCTGTAGAGGGGAGAAACCAAGGAGGAACTATTTGTAAGATTTTAGTAATTTTACTTTTAAGCATTTAATACAATAAAGGATGCAGAACTAAAGAGACACATAGGTAATTTATATTCCTAGTCATATCCAGGAACCTTCCATGTCCCTTGAATAGTTAAGGTGCATTTCACTTCGATAGCCTATTTTTTGTTCTTTTTGTCATCAATTTGTAAAATCCTTGAGAGACTGACATACAATCATTGTACAGATTTTCAAATCAATGAAGAATAGACTAGACAAATTCTGTAAACAGAAACTCAGTGGTAGCTTGTAAATCAGCAAAGAAAACTGTGAGAGTCTTTCATACATCTGCATGATGTGTTATAAATTGTCACAAACAGGCCTCACTCTCGTCTGTGCAAAGCGTCCCCTTCCACACCACCAGCTGGAGTAGACAGTAGAATTTTGGTAGCGTTTCATCAGATCAGATAGCCCCAAAGAATGGAAATCTCAGCATATAGGAAAAGAGCACAGCTTTACCACCTTTATTTTAGAGAGAAGATTTCTTTATTGGACAGGGTGCAGTATATTTGTAGAAAAAATACAATGTTAAGTAAACTAATTAACACAAAATAATTAAAAAGAGGTGCCATTAAATACTTTTACTTATTAATATAATTAAGATAACTAGATCAGAAGTTCAATTAAACCTAGATACTCAGACCTGTTGCATAATATGTGACTCATTAGTTAATTATTATTATCTTTAATTTGTAAAGCGTCAATATATTCTGTAGCGATATACATGGATTACGATCAAGGCAAAACAATAGCAAGATTAACACGTTGCAAAAGATTGAGGGCTCTGTCTTTGAGCTTAGAAGTTTCCCCAAAGCACTATGCAAGATCAAAAACTCGCAAACTTATGATCTAAAGGTTAGTTAGTTAGTTACAATAGTTGGTTGCCTACATCTCTCCACAAAGGACCTTTTATGGCTGCCTTTGCCAACAATAACTTGATTACACCTCCATAGAGCAGGTCACATTGTATACCTTGAATTTAAAAAAAACTGTTGATAAAACAAATACATATAAATATCAGGTATATTTACCATGAATATAATCACTATCGCAAGTTTATTATAAATATACCCAGTATTAAAGTGCAGTAAAACTACCACATCTATGATACAGTGAAAATACCCATACAGTAGCTAAACATGGTACCGCTAGTACAGTGAACCCCTTAGCCTAGATGCCCATACAAAGAGAATACCCACTTGTGAACACCGTTTCCTTAAAGGATCAGTGCGGTAATTTTTTTCTATATGGTCTTTCGTTTAACTAAACATAATAATGGGAAAAATATTACCAGAAATAAAATAACTAAACACAACTGTGCAGCTTTTAATGAATGTTTTCCTTGCTGTCGACATTCTTTGTGTGTTCTTGCCTACTGCTTCCTGCTATAACCTTGTAAATCAGTGAGTTTCCTTATAGTGCTTCTAAAAATACTGGCAGTTTTTATATCTATTTATATCTATTCTGTGGACAAGACTTCATGTACAATCAAAGTCTCCTCCCACCTCAGGAAGTTATCTCCTAAAATCAGTATGGCAGATAAGATTCCATAGCAGTATAAATGCAAAGGTAATCACTTAGATGCTGTATTTTGTTACATTCTAAGCACATACTGCATATTTTCAAGTGTAATTCTTCAAAACAGAAAAACTAAGTCAGAGGTGCTCATCAGAGAACGAACCAACCTTAATAGGTGAGTTCTATGGCCGTGATTCCCCACTCTGAGAGCAACACAATTTATATATATATATATATATATATATATATATATATATATATATATTGCGACAAACCACTTCTTTTACAGGTAGGATTGTCACCGATCTTGCAGTAACCACAGCCTTCTAGGGTATACAAAGTCCAGGACACCTTCAGCTCAGTTTTCCTTTTTTATTCAGTTTGAAAGCAGGTACTTTAAATAATAACAAAACAAACAAAATCCCTTGCTCTTACTTGAGCTCTTACTAGACAGTACTTGCTATCTGCAATTGGGTGGCTTTCCCACTTACCAATTTCCCAAACAAAAGCAATGTCTTTGCAATAAGCGCAGCCTCTCCTAGCTGTCTTTTCCTCTCCCCCTTGGAGCAGGCTGCTCTCTTCTTTTAAAGGCCTGTCTGCTAATTGAGTAGCTACAGGTGAGTGCCAATTAGCTAACTCTTAAAAACCAGATCCAAGCTGTGGTCTGTTATACAGCAACTAGTGCTGTTGGAGCATTGGCCCCCCCTGCTCTCCAAATACTCCGCCCCAGGGACCCATACCATGTTTTGCAGAGCATCAGCTATGCATATTGCAAACTGTAACATCTCTCCCTGGGGCATTTAACTGAGAAATCCTCTGGTTGCTGTCTAGCAAATCAGGTCTGATGTATCTCCCATCAACCA
>CM050172.1:64635522-64703289 GCA_027410445.1 Discoglossus pictus | reverse complement strand
AGATGTTTAACCTGCAAGAGCCTGCACAACTCTTTTGTGACTCTGGACATGAACGGGGTCCCCTGGTCTGTCAGTATTTCTTTAGGGATACCCACCCTACTGAACATCAACATAAGTTCCTTAGCTATTAGCTTTGCAGAGGTATTACGCAAGGGAATGGCCTCAGGATAGCGAGTTGCATAGTCCAAGATGACTAATATATATTGGTGTCCCCTAGCGGACTTTACCAGTGGCCCCACTAAGTCCATAGCGATCCTTTCAAAAGGCACGTCAATTATGGGTAAGGGTACAAGTGGACTACGAAAAGTCTTGAAAGGAGCCCTGTACTGGCACTCAGGACATGAGGAGCAATAGTGTGTAATAGCAGCAAACACTCCAGGCCAGTAAAACCGTCTAAGGACTCTCTCTCTAGTTTTTTCGACTCCCAAGTGTCCCCCTAATATGTGGCTGTGAGCCAACTTTAGCACTATATTCTGGTAAGTCTGAGGAACCAACAGCTGCCTAATGATGTCTGAATCCTTTTTTTCTACACGGTAAATTAGGTCATTTTGTACTTCAAAATAGGGGAACGGCAGTGCTCCTCCTGGCTGATTAACAACCCCGTTTACAACTTTAATATCATTTCTAGCTGTCACTAAAGTGGGATCTTCCCACTGAGCGCTTTTAAAATTACCTGGACTAATTCCAATATCAATTAAGTCCTTATCCTTGTCTGCATTATTAGTAGGCTCCTCACTAGTTTGAGCTGGGTTATCTCCTATTAATACTGGTTTAGGGCAGTATTTTTTCTTTTTCCTTATTTTTCCGTCACAGTGGTCAAAACCCAAGTCAATATCGGAAAAAGGGAACACATTATCCTCGACAGACTGACTCATTTCTGATAAATTTTGATCTGTCTTTTGTAAAGCTGCCCATAATTTTAGAAAATGAGGAAAGTCTCTACCGATCACTACCTCATGGGCTAATCTAGGTACTACACCCACTCGGTACTTTAAATTCCCATACTGGGTTCCAATATTTACTTCCGCAGTGGGGTATTCCTTTTTATCACCATGAACACAGATAATGCCTATTTTCTGTCCATGATCAGGTTTTACACAAGGTATTATAGACTCTGCTACCAACGTAACCATACTACCTGAATCAAGTAATGCTTTAGACATTTTTCCATTCACAGTTACACAGCATTTATGAGCGTTATTATCATAGTCATTGTTAGCAATACCACAACAACTGAGCAAAAATGAACGTGTTCCCTCATTTTTGCCCATATTGCATTCCATAGGTTCATCCTTAAATGGACAGTCTTTGGCCATATGACCATCCTCTTTGCACTTGAAACATTTGACAGTACAGTCTGACCACCAATTAGTTCCTTTCCCAGGCCTATTAGACCTGGATGCCCCCCTTAAACCTTGAACAGTCTTACCCGGTCTTGCAGAATCTTGGGGCTTAGGATTGCGAGGGTTTTCCTGTGAAGTAGGACATAGCAGTTCTCCTGCAGCCGCATATCTTTCCACCAAGGCAATCAGTTGGTCAGCTGTATGGGGGTCACTTTGGCTGACCCAGCGACGCAGGGAAGCTGGTAAACCATGCAAAAACCGGTCCATTACTAAGGTTTCCACAATGTGGCTAGCTGAATGGATTTCAGGTTGTAACCATTTCCGTGCAAGGTGTATGAGGTCAAACATTTGGGAACGTGCGGCTTTGTCTGAAGAATATGACCACGAGTGGAACCTTTGGGCACGTACTGCAGAGGTTACACCCAGTCGTGCCAAGATTTCAGCTTTCAATTTGCTGTAGCTACTTGCATCGGCTGGTTCTAGGTCATAATATGCCTTCTGCGGCTCTCCACTTAGGAACGGTGCCAGTATGCTTGCCCACTCACCAGCCGGCCATCCGTCCCTCTCAGCAGTGCGCTCAAATGCCAGAAGGTACGCCTCAACATCATCTGATGCGGTCATTTTCTGAAGATAGTGGCTCGCCCGAATCACCTTTGGCCCCTGGTATCTTCCATCAGGGTCTCCATTCAGTTTTCCCGAGATCGCTTGGATTACCTGTTGTAGTCCCTGGGTGACTTTTTGCTGCTCCTCACGGGCTACTTTAAACATCTCCGCTTGTGTCACAACAAGCTGTTTCACCAAGGACTCAGTGCCCTCCATTTGTGTTTTGGCCAGGACTTTAGCACTCTCTGCCTGGGCCAGCACCAGTTGCTGCAGGGCTGCACTGTTTTCTGCAGCTCTCCTGTTAGTCTCCTGTTGCACAGAGGAGGATTGGATCAGAGCCTTGATAACATCCTCCATGTTGAGCTTTAAATGACTTCTACCCTCAGGCTTACGTGGATGCCCGCATTCTCCACCATATGTGACAAACCACTTCTTTTACAGGTAGGATTGTCACCGATCTTGCAGTAACCACAGCCTTCTAGGGTATACAAAGTCCAGGACACCTTCAGCTCAGTTTTCCTCTTTTATTCAGTTTGAAAGCAGGTACTTTAAATAATAACAAAACAAACAAAATCCCTTGCTCTTACTTGAGCTCTTACTAGACAGTACTTGCTATCTGCAATTGGGTGGCTTTTCCACTTACCAATTTCCCAAACAAAAGCAATGTCTTTGCAATAAGCGCAGCCTCTCCTAGCTGTCTTTTCCTCTGCCCCCTGGAGCAGGCTGCTCTCTTCTTTTAAAGGCCTGTCTGCTAATTGAGTAGCTACAGGTGAGTGCCAATTAGCTAACTCTTAAAAACCAGATCCAAGCTGTGGTCTGTTTATACAGCAACTAGTGCTGTTGGAGCATTGGCCCCCCCTGCTCTCCAAATACTCCGCCCCAGGGACCCATACCATGTTTTGCAGAGCATCAGCTATGCATATTGCAAACTGTAACATCTCTCCCTGGGGCATTTAACTGAGAAATCCTCTGGTTGCTGTCTAGCAAATCAGGTCTGATGTATCTCCCATCAACCACTATTCCACCTTTATTCTCACAATATATATATATATATATATATATTATATATAGTATATATTATAAAGGAGAGTGTAAGGGACAATCTCTACTTTTGCATGATAGTCACAGATTATTATTATTGGTGTACTTATATTTGGGTTTCTGTTTGTTTCAAGGAATCTCTAAAACCTTCCAGGGTGTTTATTGTATATAAAATTTGCATTAAAAGTCTGAAGGCAAAGAATAGAGGAATGCCATGATGTACATTTCCGCTCCTTGTATTTACATTGTATAAGATTTATAAGGACAGACAAAAGTAATACACTTACATTTCAATCGGGTCTAATGAACCAGTAAAAATATAAAGAAATAATTAGAATGATAATGCAAACTAAGGAGTTGCGATAAGTTGTTGTACATGGCAAGGAGGATTGTATACCCTAAACATCTCCAGTCAGTGGGATTCGGTTAAAAATGTAATATGTCTCTCATTTAAAATAGATAACGGCTTTTTCTTTCTGATCCTATAAATTTACGACAATAGATAAATATATATTATTGTGCTCTTGCTGTTAGAGACCAGCGATGTGGATGATAGTTCTTGAGGTTACCATAGAAAACCATGAATTATCTTTCCCTTTCCGTTCTGTTATCAGGAATAAGCATTAATTATCCACATTTAAATTGCTGCTTCGCTTTGATGAGCTTCAGTGAGCCACCCTTCTGGAAACACATACAGTTCAGTCCTGTCACAATGTACATTGACCCAGATGCTCTAGTGATTTTGTCATGGTGAGAATCCAGTAGATATAGTATAACAAGTTTATAATACTCAATTATTATACTTCAGTATTTTTCCATAAGAAAATCCTTTTATTACTCTGTTCTAGAAGTATTTTAAAAGATATCTTTTACTTCAAAATGTAAGTTTTCTCAAAGTCCCCTAAGCAACAGGACTGGCCTGGGAAACATGATCTTAGCATTTGAAGATAGATTTAGGAGAGCTGGGTACGACTACCGTATATACTCGAGTATAAGCTGACGAGTATAAGCCGAGGCACCTATTTTACCACAAAATACTTGGTAAAATGACTGACTCGAGTATAAGCCGAGGGTGGGAAATGTGCTGCCCTCTGTGTCCTCTGTGTCCTCCTCTTGTGTCCCCCCCTCTCTCCCGTGTCTCTTTGCCCCTCTCCCTTCCCTGTGTCTCTTTGCCCCTCCCTTCCCTGTGTCTCTTTGCCCCTCCCTTCCCTGTGTCTCTTTCCACCCTCCCTTCCCTGTCTCTTCCCCCCTCCTCATTCGCAACCTCCCTCTTCAATCCCACTCCTCATCCTCAACCTCCCTCCTCATCCTCCCTCCTCATCCTCAACCTCCCTCCTCAACCCCCTCATCCTCAACCCCCTCCTCAACCTCCCTCCTCAACCTCAACCCCCCTCCTCAACCTCAACCCCCCTCCTCAACCTCCCTCCTCATTCTTTCTCCTCATCCTCAACCCCCCCTCCTCATTCTACCCCTCTAAATACCCCCCCTCCCTTTCCCCACACTAACCTGCATCTGAAGATTCTGCTCCGGCCTCCGCTCCTTCCTGCGTCTTGACGTAGCGGGCATGTGACGTCACGTCATTAGCATATACCGGGTGCCGGCACCCGGTATATGCTATTGACGTGGCGCGCATGTGACATCACTTCATTAGCATATACCGGGCTGAAAAACTCGGCTTATACTCAAGTATATACGGTATTCCTTTAAAGAAAGTGTTATAGATAAGCTTTCAAAATAATTTTGCAAATTAAGGAATGCTTATTTTTTTGTTTGTTTAGTCATTCAGTCATGTCCCACTCTCCATAACTCTTTGCAGTGCAACACGCCAGGTACATCTCTCAGTCACTGCCCCTCTGAGTTCCATCAAGTTCATGTTCATTGTTTCAGTGACCTCATCTATCCATTTCCACCTCTGTGGTCCCTTTCTTTGTGTGCCTTCAATCTTTCCCAGCATCAGTCTTGTCTAAGGAATCCTGCTGGCCCAAAATATTCAGCCTCATGATCGTACCTTTCTAGTGAACAGTTTGTCTTGATTGCCTGAAGGGACTGATTTGATGGAATCTTCTTGCAGTCCAAGGAACTCTTTTTTTGCCAAGGAATGCTTGTCATATGCTTAAAGGACCAGTTTCTTTTTTTCTACACAGTTACAGTACTTCAAAATACTGAATTTGTTTTTTGGGCAAAATGTTTTTTGAAAGCAGGATCAATTAAATCATCCTTTCCATTTTGATTTTTATAACCAATTATTCATTAGTGAGCTTACATTTGTTTTATCTGCTGATCCTGTGTCCTCTAGAACTATTGAGCCTTCTATTAGACCATTTGAATTCATGGCATTTGTGGTTGTCATATTCTAATTAATTGTGCATATAGAAATCCCCTGTATCAAAATCATTCCTACCTCATGAACTATGGGAGCCGGTGTAGTGGAAGGCAAAAGTATTGCGTTCATGGCCCTAGCAGTAATAATGGGATGCTTAAATATCACTAGTACATTAGTTCATACTGATGCTAATTTAATTTTATGTTTTTTTTTTTAATTCACTTGATTGGCAGAATAAATCCTAATATTCACCATGAAGCTATATAATGCAAGAGTCAGTCGGCAAATGATATGTTTAGTGTTTATACTGCCTTAAGCCCTTCTGGATTGCTACATTGTTGTGGTGAATGGGTCTTGTGTACCACAATGAAGCTGTGACTTGTACCATATAGGGTCACCAATATGGGCAGGTTAAAGCAGAGAGGTCAGACAAACTGTGGTCCACTGGGAGAAGGAACTGGGCAACCCACTCCAGTATCTCTGCCATGGAAACTATATGGATAAGCACAACCAGAGACAGATGTGCATGGCATGCTGCGTCCATATGGTCACCAAGGAGGTCAGACAAGGACTGAAGGACTGAACAACAACAAGACCATTGAGATATGTTTGTATTATTTGCCCTTGCTATGCACTCATCACAAGACCACCACATACATGCCAAATTATAACTACATGCATATTTATTTATATATTATGTATGTGAGAAATTGGTATGTATTCTTACAGACAGAAATTACTCAAATTTACACACGGCTCTGTGCCATTGTAGAGGAACCTTTACACAGCTTATGTAAAGATAAAATTTGTCTTTTTTGGTTAGACAGAAAAACATCAGTATCACAGTATTTCCCTAGGAAGAGGCAGAATATTATCAAAAGTGTAGATCATTAGGCAAGGGTAGTTTCAGGTTCAAGTCCCAAGCTGGATCAATATCTAAATACAGGTCATTAGCTTTGAGACTTTAACATTTTTGGTATTCATAACATTAACTTATATGATAAGTGTTTTGTTCTGTAATATGTTTTGTTCTGAAACTCTCAAAGGGTTAAAACAAAACAATTTCCCCTGTTCACTATGCCCAGCCAAGACTCGGTCTTATGTCAGGTGACACTGAGGGTTTCCATTTTCTATATAAAAGGTAGAATATCGACTTTGTGGAGTTAATTAAGGAGAGAGACTCTTGATCTCTGTAAACTAGTGAAGATCAAATGAATTTAACAGAACTGACTTTATCCTACAGAGACTGATTACCATTTAGATAACTACCCATTTCTTTCACATCTGATTTTTTTCTGAGCATTCAAAGGTTTACGAATGACACTAAATAATGGAGAATAACTTGAGTCAGTTAAAAAGGGACCCTAATAAATGTCAACGTCCATTACCACTGGTTGCTTACTCTATATTAGAAGATTATAATTTTAATACTTATACACACTCTTTCATTTCAATGCTATGGGATATGTTATTCTCAGCATACATTTTAGAAAGAAGATACAATGGACATAGTGTGCACATCAAACTAAGAGCCTCATTCAATTCAAGCTATGTAAATTGTGAGATAAATGTCTTTTGGCCTGTGAGGGCTTGTCAGTAATATTGGGTCAGCCGGATTAAGTGACACTCGCAATGTTACAGAAATCACAGCAAATGCACTGATTCTTGCTGCAACAGCCATAGGAGCCAATAGAAAATGGCAAAAGGAAAAGTAACTGAGGTAATCATTAAAAGGCAATAGGAGTTCTGGAGGGGGGAGGTCGGGATGGTGAGGTAGAGGGAGGGTGGCACCTATAGTTGTAGGCACAGCCAAGTTTAGAGCCAGAGGCAGAGGGGCCTGATCCCCAGGGGAGTATAGAGGTGAAGAGGAAAAAACTGAGGACAGGGAGGAGGAGCAGGGAGGGCAGGATCCCGGTCCAACAGTTTGGAGGACGACGAGACTGATAGAAAGAGATAGGGGCCTGCATCATCAGTGATGATGATAGTAATTATATGATGGATAGGAGAGATAAAAACGTAGACTTTATAAAACGTAGGCTCTTGTAAAACCTGGGACAGATAATTATCCCTGAGTGTACTCAAGAACTTGCTCCATTTGTCCGTACTGCTGGTCTCATTCATTCAGTTTATTTCAGAGTAGTTAAAATCTCCCATTATTAGAACTTGCCCATGCTTAGCTGCATTTCCATCTGTAACAATAATTGTATGTCCTCACTTTCAATTATATTTGGGGCTTTTTAGCATACTCCAACCATATTCTTTGGGAATTTGCTGCTCGCTATTTAACTCTACCCACAAACATTCAACATTACCCTAGTTCCAGCATAAATATCTTCTCTGACTATAGGCTTAAATTCAGGCTTAACAATACAGACAAATCCTCCACCCCTTTTTACCACTGTCCCTATCTTACCTAAATAGGTTATAACCATCCAGATTAACAGTCCAGTCATGAGATTCATCCCACCATGTCTTGGTAATGCCTATTAAATCCATTTTTCATTAATTGCCAATAATTCTAGCTCTCCTATTTTTCCTGGGCAAGCTCCTGGCAATACATACTTCTAATATGTAATGAGTTTGTAGTTTTGAGCTGCCTGCCTCTGTACTTGAATTACTTAGTAATACCTCCCTATTGACTATACTAACCCTCCTCCCCTATGAGTGGTTAATTCATCCCTTTTCCCCTCTACACTTTCAAACCCATTACTACTATCTAGTCGCTCCCCCCACCTATTAGTCTAAAAACTCCCCCAGACGTTCTACCATCCTTTCCCCTAGCACAAAAGCTCCCTCATCACTAAGGTGCAATCCATCCCTGCTATAGAGATTGTACCCAAGTGAGAAGTCAGCCTAGTGCTCTAAAAACCCAAACCCCTTCTTAGTGCACCACATCTTTAGCCACGCATTAACCTCCCTAAGCACCTTCTGTCTCCCTGGGCTAGCATGTGGCACTGGTAGTATCTCGGAAAATACTACCTTGGAGGTCCTTCCCTTAAGCTTATTCCCTAATTCTCTATCATTATTTAGGACACTCCAATTTCCCCTAACTTTGTCATTGGTGCCAAAATGTACCAAGACTGCCGGTTCATTTCCAGCCCCTCCCAATAAGTCATCTACCCGATCCCTACAACATGCCGAACCTGGAGCACCCGGGAGACAGCAAACTGTTGATTGCCTGGGATCTGGGTGACAATCACCTGGTCTACCTTCTAATAATAGAGTCCCTACCACCAAAACCTGTCTGTTGCTCTGCCTAACTGCCCTAACCACTCCTCCAGTAGAACTGTTCTCCCGGCTGTTAGAGGGAACAGCTCTATCTGTCATTGCCATTCCTGAATGGACATCCCCAACAGTTTCACATCAATCTGGCAAATCTGTTGGTGCTTGCCAACTCGGTATTGGCCTGCCTCCTGTTCCTGTTCCCCCTGCTACCCCTTCTACTGTAACCCAGCTACTTCCATGGACATAGTGCTTAACTACAATTTGAGTATCAATAGATACCATTAGTAGAGGTTACATAGCTTTACACTCTTAAGCATTGTGTATTAAGGGGACATTATTACAAATTAATTAGGTATCCTGATACTAACAAAACGTGCAAACCATAGGTTTTTTTAGGACATTTTAGTAAATACTAAAAAATATTTACGTTTTATCTCACCCATCCATCATAAAATTACAAGTTTGGTGTCATGCACCAGGGAATGAGATCACATTAAAATGAGTTGAAAATCTAGCCTGGCTACAGAGTAGATGATCATGGCCTAAATAATGGTGATATTATGTAACCAGGTAGCTACCAACGTATGGTTATGTTTAACATTTCACCAATTGATGGTCACTGAGGAATGCCATTGAGATGGCGGAGTCCCTATTTTTTATATCCCTTAGTTTTTAACCTTTTTTTTTTACTATCTTATTTGTTTTTTGTGTGCAAATTTCAACTCCATGAAGGCATCTTCTTCACCTGCAAGCACTGCTACCAAATACTATCAGGGAAATAAATATATACCGTAGCTATACAGATACCCATTCCATTAATAACACCCCCCAGCAGAATGATCTTACACACCGTGAGAAAGACATATATCGTGTTTTTCCACATATGGTTGTTTGTTAAATTTATTTAGACCATTGCAAAAATGGAGGTGGACTTGCATAGTCCAACAATAGCATGTTATTGAAAGCCAGCCATTAATACAAGCATTAGTTAAGCATTTTATCCTCTCATCAATAAATATGTGTTATGTAAGTAACAGTCATTATGGCTACTGACTTTTGTCTCCTCTCACTATTAAAGGGCCCGTGTATAATACATCATAATATCATAACAATCAGTTATAATCTTATAACACCGGTAAACCAAATGAATGTGATATCTATGCAGCTTGAACAGTAGCATATAGATATGATAATAGTACTTTTGGCCTACTGAATGTTGTCACAGTTAAGCATTTAATTTTCCCATTATGGCTTCTGTGACTGTATGTATATTTCTAATGCATTTATGTGCCTTTTTTTAGTTATGATCAGTTCTCTTTAATGCTTTAGCTATTTTTCAGCAATATTTTTGATGTTCCCATATATATGATGAGTTACACATAAGAATTGAAAATAAAATTGTTTTTAATTGCACAACTGTACCTTTGAGACTATTAAGCATTTAATTCTAATGCATTTACATTCTTTTGCTATGCTTATTAAATACCATACTGTGCTTTTAAGCTCTGCTGCCGCTCTCAGAAATGGTTTTAAAACCATTTAAGGGTGCTGTTTAGTACCCATACATTTTCCTTCAGAAATCTGATATTTTTTATGTGTTAAAAATCATCGGTAATTTCCAAGTGATCAGTAAAGTCTGAATTGTATAGCTATTTAGTGTAAAACTAAGAAATAGTCACTTGTATTATGGGAAAGCTTGCCATAATTAGAGAGCAGCCTCTTTTAGCTCACTTGTGCTCATCATAGGGAGAAATATCCTGTACTATATCAGTATGGTCTCGCTCAAAAGAGTGATTCAGCCTTGAATACCAGGCAATTCTACAAGGACCATTGCAAAGTCCTAACGAAAAGAACTACATGTATTAATTATGCATATATTATTAATAACATTAATATTTAATGATGTATAATGATTCTTACTTAATTATTTATAATGATGATATTAAATTAATTAATTTTCAAATATTTATAGTATAGTATAAGCCTCCAGTTTAATTATTTGTTTCTACCTTAATAAGATCATCAACAAGAAGTGGGAAATTGGCTGAAAGACAGGTCTAAAGGGCTTGATGAACAATTTGAATAGCTAACAATAATCCATAGGCTGCACACTCAACAAAAAATCTTGTGGCGAGGGAAAACACTTTAACACGGCAAATCTCCAGCCAATGAAGATTAATGTGATGACATAACTTTGTGGTTAAAATTTAGCATTGTCTGCTACCTTTTAGTGATATATACTTTATATTGAGCAAAGACCAGTAACACCTGAGTTTGATCTCTGAACATAGGCTTAACAATGAATATTTATATAAACAAAATGTATAAGAGCTGTATTAATAATCAATGTCTAATTAAAACATGCAGCTCCATGTGTTAGGGTATTACAATCGCCCTATAAATATATCACGTTTAACAATATATTAAAGGGATCCTAAAATGAGCAAAGCTTAAAAGCAGTCAATCAAAGGAAAATGTGTTGTCATGAACTGTATGATTTGCACATACTCATATTTGGTCATTAATTTCTTCAGTGCTGTAAGACCACAAAGGCCATAATTCACTAAGTGTTTAATGAATATAAAATGGGTTTTCTGAAGCTGTATTGTCTGTGTTCTATGGGAAGATTAAACAGCATACAGCATACAACCCCTGCAAAGTTTTTAACAAGCCTGTAGAGAGAATATGATGTGCCCACAATACAATACAACTACATATTTCTTTCACATCTGACTTTTTTCTGAGCATTCAAAGGGTAAGTTTAAAATGACACTAAATGATGCAGAATAACTAGGATCGGTATATCTCAGAAAATATAGGACCCATCATGGAGTATCTCCTGTCTGGAAGCCTCAACTTATGTTGATGTTCAAAATTTTACAATACAAATTGGTCAGCATACAGCTTGGTGTTAAGGTCCCTACATCAAAGAGTTTATAATCTAGAAGGTATGGATGGGTTGTGAGACAGAAGGGTAACATTTACAAGATGATCAAGGCAGTTGGCTGATGCAAGTGGGTGACTGTATGTTACACTGTAGGTTGTGTGTAAGCAATTTTGTAGAGCATGTTTTATTTTGCAGTTGACTTATTATTGCAGTTGATGTTATTAAGATAAATATTACCTTTAGGTACAATCGGACTGTGGAACTTGCTACCAGAGAAGGTTGTGGCCACAATGTCAATAGATAAAAGGTGTTGGGTATATTTTTGAATAAAATGATCATTGAGGGATATAAGAGAAGGAGGGGTATTGATCCAGGGAGCAGGGGTGGAGCTACCGCCAGTGCAACAGGTGCCTTGCACCAGGGCCCTTGGCCTCTGAGAGGCCCTCGGACCTCCTGCGTGTTCCGTCTTGCCCCAGTGGGTCCTCGGTGGCCTCTTTATGATTCCTTTGGCTTCCATGGCCCCTGCAGACCTCCCGTGGGTCCCCTATGGCCCTTTATGGTCCACTGTGGCCCCCAGGTGCCCCATGTGCCCCCTGCATGCCCTGTGGCCCTCTGTTCCCCCTCAGCCTCCTGTGGCCCCTTGCAAACCATTGTGGCCTCGCTCAGCCCCCAGTGGCCCACTGAGTCCTCCCTCAGTCCCTTGCGGCCCCCTCAGGCATTTTGGGCCACTGTGGCCCCCGAGGACCTCGACGGCCTCCTTCAATCTTTTGTGGCCCCCTTGTGTCCTCCCACAGCTCCTTGTAGCCCCCTCAGTCATTGCGGGCCCCGTGGCCCCTGCAGACCTATGCGGCCTCCCTCAATCTTTTGTGGCCCCCTCAGTACTTGCAGGCCCCTGTAGCCCCCCATAGACCTCTGCGTCCCCTTTGGTCCTCTGGCCTGCCGTGGCCCCTCCTCACCCCAGAAAGTGGAGTGCAGCATCGGGCAGGTAAGAAAGTATTTATATAGGTGTATATATATATATATATATATATATATATATATACTAGCTACTTGCCTGCCAGGAATAAAATGTAAAGATTGGGAATGCTGTACCTTCGGTTCACATCGCGAGCCCTGCACTGAGTGCCTTCGGCGCTCATCGCGAGCCTCTCCCTCTGTCTACTGTACAATTGTAAGGCTAGCAATGCTGTTTGCCACACATGCGGCTATGAGCCCTCTGAGCACCTTCGGCGCTCATCGTGTGGCTCGTAATGAGCGCCATCAGCGCTCACTGCAAGCCTCTCCGCCTGTGTAGTTTATAGGCCTAGCCCTTGAGTGTTACTGTATTGGGTTGTGTTTCTGCCTTGGGTTAAGTGTTAGTGGCTTGGGTTAAGTGTTATTGCCTTGTGTTAAATGTTAGTGTCTTGGATTAAGTGTTACTGTCTTTTGGTAGGTGTTACTGCTCAGGGCTATTTTTTATGTCCTTCGGGCTATTTTTACATCCTTGGGCCTCATTTTATGTCCTTGGGCCTTGTTTTCGTCCTTTTGCATTTTTTCGGCAACCATTTTTTTTTTCACTTTTCGATCGTGAAAAAACAGGAAATATGCATCAAGTTAACTTGCAGCCTGACTCACATGCTCCCTGCCTCTCCCACTGTGCTGTGTGTATAAGTTAATTTGAGGCATATTTGTTATTTTTTTCATGTCTTTCCAGTTCCGTGGTTCGGCCGCTAAAGTCGGATTTTTGCAAGGCACACAGTGCATGTACGGGTCGTAAATCCTGCGTGCTTCAACAACACAAGCTGGTGTATAATCCAACCTTGGCTTTGCATAAAAGCTGTGTAATACAACAGGCATAAGCTTAAAGGAAGCAATGTTTAAAATGGGGCCTATGAATTGAAGAGCGAGGCATTTGTGGGCACATTGCATGTCCCTACTTAGCTTCCCAGAATGCAGTGTAATAACAG
Source organism: Discoglossus pictus (assembly GCA_027410445.1). Lineage (NCBI taxonomy): Eukaryota > Metazoa > Chordata > Amphibia > Anura > Alytidae > Discoglossus > Discoglossus pictus. Next base: position 64,689,921 of record CM050172.1, on the reverse strand, counting down.
TTTTTCTCGGAATTCTGAGCTGGAAGCAGGTTTTTTAACTTGTTTTAGACATTCAAATGTGAACACAGATGTACTATTTATTTACTCTCTCTCTCTCTCTCTCTCTCTCTCTCTCTCTCTCTCTCTCTCTCTCTCTATATATATATATATTATATATAATATATATATATATATTATATATATACTCTGCCAGGGAGTAATCCATTTGCCAGAATTTTGTTTTTTTGTTTGCCTTCTTCTGTTTCAATTAACAATTAACAATTCACTAATTGGAAGCATCAGAGGAGGTCTAACACTGCAGAACTAACTGCAGAAAGCAGAAGAAAGATTTACGGGCACCATATACCACTTGCAACTAGTTTTCAAACCCTTGCTGAGTCCCCAGAAGCATTTAAAGTGACAGTATAGCACAAAAAGCACTACAAAATGATGACATTTCAACATTATTTGACACATACAGTCTGATATTAACATGCCTGTAATTAAAAAATATGATATGTTAGTATTAAGCCAGTTTTATTATACAAAATCCAGGGTAACACACAACCCAGTACTCACGGGGTTAATACAAAACCATGTTGCCTAGGAAAAAAAATGCTCTGATACATTGTCTATAAATATATCATATTTTAACACAAAATAAACACATTTTGACTGATTGAAGCTATAAATGCAATTGTGACAATTTTTTTATATCAAAATATATTTTTAATTAAAAAACAATTACTTTCTATAATGTTTCCTTGCTGCAGCAATTACGGCATTTATTACTGCATTTCCCACTCATTTTAAGATTTATGATGTTCTCATTTCCTATTGTTTTCTAGGGCCCTCTCTCATCCGTAAAGTTTGTTTTGGCTGCTCCCTGCCAGGGAATCTGTTGCCTCTAAAGCAGGATTTACGGTTGTGGGCTGAGTGCTCTAACCTGGGGGATTGAAATGTTTATATTAGTGTAGAAGTTGAGGCAAAAAGCTCCCACAGCCAAAATGATGGCATTGTCCTAACTTAGAGCACTTGATTTACATAGAGCTCTGTGTTACTATGTTATTTTCTTGGCAACGTCAAAAAGCAGAATGATGATATAATTTTATTTCCCTCACTGTTAAAATACGACAGACAGCATATGAACTAAGGTTTATGCCAGCCAGAATATACTGATTGAAGAAGGTTATATGTATCAGGTTCAGGCTTGAACTACCCAACGCATGCTGTAATAAAGGAATAAATATGTAAGTTGGCTGGCTGGAAAGTCTCGTAGAACAGGTCCTGGGAGGTTAATTTAATTGTGCATGTGTTTATTCCTGACAATAACTGGAACATATAGTACTTCCCATTGACCAGTTGCCTGTATGTGTAATGATTTACCTCAACCTCTATCCCAGACCTAGAACCTTTTTCTGTAGTACCAGAGCCTTATGTAGGGAGTGGCCTGGGATCACACTGGATTCTGGGCGATACACTTATTGGGAATGAGCTCAATGGGATATTAGCTTTTGTAAGAGTAAGAATTCTAACAAGCTATTGATTGCTTCTTCAGTGGGAATGCATCATTCTCAGAATAGAGCTATCATTGTTTTGGTTCCTGTAACTTGTTTCTCTGAACCCTGATTGGACAAGGTGGGATATAAGTTTTCAAAGTGTCTAGGTGCTCATGACAAGTATAATAACAAATGTCAATTAAAGATGCTATATAACTTATACAAAATTCCTATGCATTTTGCGCTGTTTGAGACTTCCTAGGGTGGAAAAGTATAACTACAAAAAGTAAAGCAAAACCAAAACTGAGATTATTCTTAGGGAATTCAAGATAAGAGACATTTTACAAACAAAACAAAAAAAAATTATATAAAAATAACTTGCTAAACATGTTGTGTTATTCTCACCTACACATTACTATTAATCCTGCTGATTTTGCTCCTTCAATATTAAACTGGATTGATTAAAATTTGTTTTAGAAATTTTTATTTATTTTGATTGAATTTAGGAAATATTTTTGCTTTCCTTGTTACAATTTTTAAATCAATAATTTTTAAGAGGCTATATAGCAACAACAACAAATCAGATTTTCACAAATAAATGTTTTATGTCAATAGCTTGCACAACTGCTAATATTGTTATGTTGGAACATACTTGACAAACAATTGTCATTTTAGTTAAACTTTAGTGGTCCTATAAGTAATACTACAATTATAATGCAATTCACACTTATGTATGTGTTTTATGTTACCTAACACCTTGATGTAGAAATAAGCTTGCTTATTTGATGTCTACTGTTTACAGGTAAACACACAATTAACACATATAATGTACATGAATAATTATGAAGGCTTTGGAATTTACTATTTTAGTGTGTCCTTGAAATCTTGATCTATATGAAAGACATTTAATTTGTTACCCGCTAATAATTTCGATGATAAAATATGTAATTTTTCTAGAACATTTGTCTGGAATGTATTATCTTTTATCTCCCCATAATATGTTTGCATTTTGTTTGTAATTACATGCACAGTTAAATGCTATTTTAAACTTTTTCAAATTGTAATTTTTTTCTTTTTTCGATGGCTTTTCCTAAAAGTGAAGTTAATTCGTAAAATCCTACTGCGCCAACATATCAAACAAGCAAATGTAACCTCCAAAAATGCCATCCAAATTATCAAAATGTCAATATGTTTGTCAATATGGGCCATAGTATTTAAATGCTGCTTTAAGTAATGTTTTATTTTATGTGAAAACATGTTTTTTTTAATACAATGGAACAGTAGAATATTAATGGGTTGCATTATGGAAGTGTATTTTTGTTACAAATCATTATTATTATTATTTCCTTTATTTGTAACGCGCCAACATATTCCGTAGCGCTAAACAGGGGTAAGTTGAATTCAAAATAATATTAACACAATGACGAAAAAAGAATGGATGGTTCTGTCTTTGAACTTAAAATCAAATGTACACAGAGCTTTCCCTAAAGCACTTAGCAAGATTGAATACTTGCAGACTTAGGCCCTCATTCAATTGCAATTTGCACAATTGAATAGGGCCCTAAATAACCACATTACATATATTTTTCAAAGAAGTTTTTTGGTAGCAAGCATCTATCCAAAAGAAAGGTTTTCCCTAACTAAAAACTTCTTTAAAAAATATCTGTTATGTGCTTATTTAGGATCCAATTCAATTGGGCAAATTGCAATTGAATGAGGCCCTTACAATCTAAAGGGTATGGGAGAGGTATAGAATGATAATAGATGTGATGTGTATATTAAGGCTGAAGGTGATAAGCTTCTTTAAACAGGTGAGTTTTTAGTGAGTGTTTGAAGTATTTGAGGCAGGAGAATAATTGATTTGAGCGAGGCAAGGATTTCCGAAGAATAGGGGCAGTATGTGAAAAGTCCTGAAGACTGGAGTGAGAGGAGGTGATAAGAGAGTAGGAAAGAAGAAGTTCATTAGCAGAACGAAGAGGACAGTTGGGGGTGTACTTAGAGATGAGAGCAGAGATATAAGAGAATGCATTTTTGCTGAGGGTGTTAAAAGTTAGAGTCATGATCTTAAATTGTATTATTTTTATGGAGACTATGGGAAGCCAGTGAAGTGACTGACAGAGAAGTGCTGCAGGCACTGAACATTGAGTTTGGTAGATTAATCTAGTGGATGGGTTCATTATGGATTGGAGTGGAGAGAGACAGGTGATGGGAAGCCCAGCAAGGAGCGAGTTGCAGTTGTTGAGGTGAGAAATTATGAGAGTGGATTAGGATTATAGTTGTGTCTTGTGTAAAATAGTGACATATTTTGGCAATGTTTTTAGGTGAAAAAAACTTGTTATGGATTTTATGTGAGGAGTGAAATAAAGGGCAGGATCCAACAGAACCCCAAGACAATGGGCCTGGGAGGTGGAAGCAATGATGAGATTGTCAATAGTGAGATACTGTATATATGTGGGGTGGAAACAGTGGTAGAGGGTGGGAAGATTAGGAGCTCAATTTTTGACATGTTAAGTATGAGTTGACGGGTCGACATCCAATAGGATATACTAGAGAGGCAGCTGGACACTTGTGCTAGGATAGAGGGAGATCCATCAGGTGCAGAAAGGTAGATTTGAGTGTCATCTGCACATAGATGATATTGAAATCCAAATTATTTTATTAGATGAAGAAAAGGAGGGTACCGAACCCTTCGGTACGTCAACAGTCAGAGGGCCAGGCAAAAAAGATGTGCCAGAAAAGGAGGCTGAGAACCATGAAAGCATAAATATGGTATAATGTTAAAGGGAAAGTTACCTCACCATAAGTAATCTTCCTGGTGTGAAAGAGCACAACATGCTATTTTAAAATGATCTATTGTTTTTTTTTTATTACACTTGTAACAGCCTGAAAATGTAAGATCTTTGTAAGATCTGACTGCCCATAATTAACAGCACATGCCGATAGCCAGCGGTAGAAAATGCTGCACACATATTGCTTTTCCTTGGATTCTGGAATGCATTCAGCTGCTTGTTAACTCCCAAGTCACATATTTAGCAGTTTGAAGCAGTTATTTCTCTGCACATATGTTTTTGAGAAAGCTTAAATCACTCTCTGTTTTTGCTTTGAGCACAGAGCTTTACTGTCAGTCTGCCTAGAAGACTTGCCAGAGCTCATGTAAAACATACACTTCTTTTAGGATTTTTTATGTGAAACATGCACCTATTTCAAAAATTTAAAAAGTATTTCAACATGTTTTTATGAGTATGTTACAGTGGTGTGCTCCAAGGTGTGCTTAATTAACTGTCTCTTTAAGACACAATGGTTATATTGGATGAAACATTATGTCTATTCATTGAAACAGAAGGAGTTGAGATCCGTGCTATTAACCTTCCTGGTGGTATGATTATGTCAGTATTTAGAATGTTAAAGCGGTACATTCTAAAATACTGACCTAATCATACCGCCTTTAGACACCATTACCCCTTCCCCCTCTCCTCCTCCCTTTCCACTTACCACCCTCCACCAATTCCCCCCTCTCACACCTTATCCGCCCCATCAATTTCCCCCCTCTCCTCCCTTATCTGCCCCCCTTATCCTCCTCATACCCCCTTATCTTCCTCATCCTCCCATTTATCCTCCTTATCCTCCCCCCTCATCCTCCTCATCCTCCCCTGCCTCATCCTCCTCCTTTCCCCCCCTCATCCTCCTCTTCCTCCCTCATCCTCCTCTTCCTCTCTCATCTCCCTCATCCTCCTCTACCCCCCTCATCCTCCTCTCCCCCCTCCCCCTCATCCTCATCTTCCCCCTCCCCCCTCATCCTCCTCTTCCCCCTCACCCGCCTCACCCTCCTCTTCCCCCCTCATCCTCCTCTTCCCCCCTCATCCTCCTACTCCTCCTTCCTCCTCTTCCCTCCTTATCCTCCCTCCTTCCCCCCACTCTTTTCTCTTCTTAGTAGCCTCTGATCAGCTACTGCTGCTGATCGAAGCCCCGAAGCACGTCTTATGCCTTTCTCTGGAACCGGCATATGCTAATAAAGTGACGCCCGTGTGACGTCACATCATTAGAATATGCCGGTTCCAGAGAGAGGCATAAGACATACTGCCGGGCCACGATCAGCATCAGGAGCTCATCTGAGGCTAATAAGAAGACGTGAGAGGTGAAAGGGGTGAAGGAGGAAGGATAAGGAAGGAAGAGGAGGGGGGATGAGGATGGGGAAGAGGAGGATGGGAAGGAGGAAGACGGGGAGGAGGAAGGAAGAGGAATGGTGTGCTGAGTTGGCCCAGGCAAACTCTGCAGCACTGGGCCCCCTCCAGATCCTCCCTGCAGTAACCCCGCAGTAACCCCGAGCGTGGCTCAGTGTTACCGATTTAGGAAGAGTAAATTAACCCTGAGTCACGCTCGGGATTACCGCTAGGAAGGTTAAGGGGACTGGCAATTTCAAAACATAGCCTCATTCAACTATTGTTGGTTTCTGCTATGTATTATATTGTGAAAACAGTTGCTTATATATAATATGCATTTTTTATTTAGTATTGTACAAATACATTTCTATCACACAGTCTCTATAACAATAATTTTTGCTTTCCATTGAAACATCCTTTCAGTAAAGTAGCATTTCCTTATAGTAATGCTCTTCTATTACCAGTGTACTATTTACTGCTATGTTTATGCAGTCAGCAATTGTTAAGACAATAATGCAAGTCTCTGGACTGAATTTTGTAAGCTTTCACTGAGGCAGCAAAATGATTGTAATGCCTGTTTTCTATTTAAAACCTTTCATTTCTTTATTCAGTTGTTTGAATAAAACAGGCAGCATTTTGCTGTTATTGTGACCCTTAATGAATCTTCCCTATTGTGCCTCATAGTCCTTGTAATCATTTTTTGGTGCTGGAAATAAAATAAAATGCTAGGTCACATGACTCCTTTGTATTGTTATTTATTTTTAGTATCAATGTAGTTAATAGCCATTAAAAAAGCAGTGATATTTAGGCAATAACATACAAATACTAATATATTTAACATACAGTATTTTGATAAAAGTATATTGCATGTTGCTTGTATTTATTGTTACCTCCTTAAGGGAATCAGGAAAACTGTACTTACTACATGATGACAGGTGTTCAAACATCCTGAGAAAACATGGTATCTTATACGTTTTGGCAGCTGGGGCATTCACCCCTTCCCCTTCTATCAAAAAAAGTGTTAAAAAAAAAAATCCACTTAATATACATTAAGGAATGGGCATTATTATTTTAATTTGAAAAAATCAAGTTGCCCTTTGGGTTACCATGTTGAAGGCTATTGTTTTGTTTAATCCTTCAGTCATGTCTGACTCTCGGTGACCATATGGACAAAGCATGCCAGGCACATCTGTCCATGTTTCTGGTTGTGCTTATCCATAAGGTTTTCATGGCAAAGACACTGGAGTGGGTTTCCAGTTGCTTCTCCAGTGCACTGCAATTTGCCTGACCTCTCTGCTATGACCTGCTCATCTTGGGTGACCCTACATGGTATAGCTCACAGCTTCATCGAGGTACATAAGCCCCTTCACCATGTCAAGGTTGCAATCCAGAAGGGGGAGGCTATAAATGGCTTATAATCGGTTGTTCTCTTTGCTTCCTTTGTTGAGAGTGGTGGTGAAGTTTTGCAAATCCAATATTGATATTATCCAGTTTTGGATCCAGGTTTGCAAATGTTTTACTTTCAGGACCATTAGCAAACAGTAATTCCACTGTTGCACCTTAAGCCGTACTAGGATCTGCTGCTTGTTAGACTTTTATATGGAAACGTCTAATCTTTGTGTATTGCCTCTTCATGTACTGGTGCCGTGGTTGCATCATGTACTCCTGTATGTTCCTGTTTGATGTTAGGTTTTTACATCCTGCCTGTCGGCCAGACACAATCTCTCCTAAGTCATCTACTGATGGCTGACAATTGAGTCTGGATTCTGATTCTGGGGTTAAAGTTGGTCTTCACGTCACTATCTTGCAGGTCTGTCTCAAGGCTGTCATTAATCCATATAACACATTTCATCAAAAGGAGTACCATCATAAGGGAGTAGACAACTGGGTTACTTACTGTCAACAGATCAGAGTGCAGATGAATGAAAACAGTCATATAAAAAGCAACCATTCAGGTATGATTCATTCATTCAATATAATTTTTTTGATTGACCTGTCTTTAAATGTGACCCACTGACACAGTGTTTCTAATCACCAGGGTAAATTACTGCAGATCACAGAATATTCATTTTATAACAAAAAAAATTATGCAGGTTCACCGATGAGGTCCTGTTCTGGGAGCTAAATATAGCAAACTCTTTTGTGTGTTAGCAGTGAAATAAAGAATATTTGCATTTTAATAAGGCTATAACGAGTCTTTCTCACAATCTGCATTTATAATGCTCTTCTATTTTAGTTCTCGCTGAGAAAAATACCTCCACCATTTTTTGGCTCCCAAGAATGACTGTGTGCTGCTTCCCAATGGAACTTTTACAGTCTTCTGTGTTCTGCACAGAAAGTGAAAAAGAGGTAAATGTACAAGTGAATAACCTTCACATTGAAGTAATTTATGAATTATTGACACATAATACATATCCTTGTCTAGGATACTCCTAAAGGAACACTTTTATTGACTGGCTTAGTGATTAGAAGAATGTACTGTATCAATTACTGTCTCCCTTTTTCATTGATTCTGCATTTCTGCACAATGAAAAAAAAAAAAGTTTGAAAACTTTTTACCTAATTAATCAGGAAAAGCCAGATAGCTTTTTTTAATTAGAAAAAACATTGTTTTGATGCATCAGGAGGGATCCATGATATGTTGATGGAAGTTGTGTATGGAGAGAGGGATGTTTATATCTCTGGAAAGTTACGTTTAGATACAACATACAGATTCTAGGCAAGCAAAACAGAGGGCGCGTAGTCAGGGCTGGATCTACCTTTTTGGAGCCCCTAGGCAGTGAAATGTAGGAGCCCCTGCGAGTGAGTACACAAGGTATGCATGGACCGATTTTTGCCTTTTCTCTGAGTGTATGTTGCTTTTTTTGTTATAACTCTCTTGTTCTAGTTGGTTACCCCCTAGTAGCCAGTCTATGAACTGCAGCATTTTGTTTTTATAAGCCAAAAACCATTTTGTTTAAAAAAAAAAAATGGTGCCCCTCACAGGGAAGTGCCTCAAGGCAGCTGCCTATTAGGCCTAATAAGTAATCCGGCCATGGGTGTAGTGTAGTGTATTTAATCTTATACAGTTAACAAACAAAGGTTTTGAACCTCTGCCTTCTCCCTCAGATTTCCCTCCAATAATATCTAAAACAGCCACACCATCATCTAATTCTCATAATGCAATGTAACAAAAACAAAATTAATTGTTTTATGCCCATGGCTTACATAGCTGCTAATATTAAGCCCTAGTCTATTTGAAACATGTAAACTACAGACAACTGTAATTTCAGCTAAGGGAGATTTTTGCAGCAATGTTACACATTTATTCAATGCTCCCTAGCCATAATATTACTGAGCACAGCCACAACTTGTTACCCGAAGCCTTGAAGTAAAGTTACAAGACTCAGGATTATGAGTAAGGCTGTGCTCAGTAATATTACTGAGCACCACCACACTCACACTTATGAGAATCCCTGGGGAATCCATGCACACAGTGGAGACCCCCATAGTAGCCTAAATAAACCCTACCTACCACGGGGGTTTGTCTGCCATGGTTAGCAGTTGGGGTTGATCAGGTAGGGGTATAGGTTTTGAGTGGGTAAGGGGGCGATCGATAGTGAGTGGGGAGGAGGAAAGCAATCTCAAAGGCATTTTTATGCATTTCCGAGTGCTCTGGAATACTCACATTATTACTAGGAAAATCAGGGATATTAGAAGTTGCAATTTCCCCAGTCATTTTGAGTAATTTGGAATTGATTACCTTTTTGGAGCTGAAGCAACTTGTAATATTCCTGATGTGGGAAAATTATTGGGAAATCGTGCCGTATTTTGCATCTCTGTCTTGCCGTAGTCCTGAGGGGTAGCTCTCTTGCAATCATGCTAAGAGGGGTAAGTAGAATAGCTTGGGAAAGTTTCTTGGCACTTTTTGATTGTGTAACTTTGCGAAAGGGGGAGTTGAATGAGACTCATTGTTGGGTTGAGACTTATTTGATGAACAAGTAATACTACAGTACCTGCTGTTAACATATATATTCACACATATGAATGAGTTTAATGTTATCTAACACCTTGATGCAGAAATAAACTAGCTAATTTGATGTCTATCGTTTACAGGTAAACACATATAATGTACATTGGTGAATAATTATGAAGGCTTTTGAAATTTGCTGTTTTAGTGCATCCTTGAAATCTTGATCTATATGAAAAAAATATTTAAATTGTTACCGCTAATAATTTGGATGATAAAATATGTAATTTTCTTTTTAGGTCAATTTTATGTTTTTTAGGTCAATTTTATGGTGTCCTTGAAATCTAGATCTATATGAAAGACATTTAATTTGTTACTGCTAATAATTATTTTTTTTGTAGGAACCATGGAATTGCTCCACAAATTTACTTTTAAAAACAGAGTCCTATGAGCTAAAACATGTTTGTAAATGCTGTTTTAAATAAATACTCTTAGAAATTGTTAAAAATTTAATTTTAAGTTAAAATTGGTTTATTGGTTATTCATTTACTAATAACTGCAAACAGCCCACACCATCAACTAACTCTCAGGATGTAATGCAACAAAAATTAAATGAAATGTTTTATGCTCATGGCTTACACAGCTGATAATATTGTTAGTTTGGTACATACTTGACAAACAAGTGTCTTTTTTCTTGAACATAAGTGGTCCTTTAACAGCTACAGTCTGGGAAAGCCTTTGGGAAGTTTCAATGATTGATGATTTTTCACCATGCAAACTTAAAACTCATTCATTATCCTTAGAAATAAAATATAATTTTTGTTTTGGACATTTACTCTCTTTCCATATATGCTATGAATTTGTGAAAGGTATTAGATCCTACAATATGTTCCATAGCCTAATAATAACTCTAATGATATTTGTATTATCAAATTGTCTTAGCTTCAATCACATCTACTAAATCTGTATGTATTTTCTGGAAAGTACCCTAAGACATAAGTCATTAGTATAGCATTCTTTATATTTAAAAAAATGCATCCCTCAAAAAAGAGCCACTGTTAAACCTTACACCGAATCTAGAAATGATCTTAAATTCAAAATATGTAGTTGAGAGGAGAAGAGCAAAAAGGATCAACTAGTATAATCTGAAAATACAATTTAAAACAGACTTAAAAGGGATATACTCACAAAAACTATGATATCAGCCAAGCAGTGATAAAACAGGTCCCTAGGTGTTTCATCCAAACAGGACTTCTTCAGTGATAGTGACAAGCATAATAATATTTTGGCACAACATTTGGTGCAAGTGTATAAATTATGTGTTAATAATCCGTTACATGTGTAGCTTTTCACATGTTTGGTAGAATGCCTTGAATTTTTGAGCATGATATAATTTGCAATTGTATTTAGTATTGTATTATTGTTGATAACTACTGTTGGTCCCCAGATGACAATTTTGTAGCTTGTGTTCTATTGCAATGCATTACATTGGTGTCACGCCAGGGAGACCCAATGGACTGTGGGGACTATGGACTATTATGGGCCCTGGGGGGCCACGGGGTATGATAACACCACTTCTCCCCTTTTCCCTAAACATGGAGTTAAGGACTGTTATTGATCTATTGGCATGTGTGGTTCTATTTGCCCACCATCTGGGTATATGGACTGTTATTTCCCTGTGGGCAGGGTGGTCACAAATACGGTACCACCTGGATGTAGGGATTAGGGTTTATATTAATTATTGTTGCATTGATGGCTTGTGTAATTATAACTGTGTGATATGGTTGTTACTCAGAATGTACAGTTAGTATCCCTAGTGTGTTTGGTATACAGGGGATCGGTTGTCCCCAAGGAATACAATAAAACCCACTTCTGCGGGGAAAGGGGTCTGAGTTTTGGGGTACTGTTGTACAGGGCTCCAAAAACCTACGGGTTTAAGAGACAGCTGTGAGACTTCTAGGAGCTCAAGAAATTCAGTGAAGTTTTTGGAAAGGGAGATCTAATTAACCATTGTTGTTCCCTTGTGACATGTGGGAGCTTGTCACATAGGCTTGCAATCTCTGACCGTAGTTGTTCTTTCATCTCAGTGAGGGCCAAGATACATAGTCACGTAGGCTACTAGACAAACTGTCTCCATCCTTAATTAGCCAGATAGCCCCTGTCAAAGGATTAATGTTTTAATTACTGTACACGGCTCCAAGGTACCTGGGGGGTCATTATGGAGGCTGTCAGACCTTGATTGACAGGTGGGCCTCATTGCTAGGAGAAGGGGTCTTTGCTAAAGGTAATGTTTGCAAAGGGGGTGTGACTTCATTGAGATGGTGATAGATGTGGATAAATATGCTGAGTTTGTGACTAATTGTGATCATACATAATTAAGTGTGTGTTAATTATTGAGAGAAGGGTCAATCCTTATCATTGGGATTAAGAAATCTATATCAGCCTAAAGAAGAGATACAGCCGGTAACTCTGCTTCTTTGACTGGTGATTCCTGTGTTCCTGTGGCCATCCTGGAATAATAACAAGAACTGACACGTACTGCCAGGTAGGTCAGAACTAGACTCTGGACAAGTCCAACAGAAGTATTGGTTGTAACAGCTGGTGGCAACAGACTTGACTGTCCTAATGAGGAAAACTTTATGAATTAATAAACTGCTCGATATCACACTAAAGCAAAGCACTGCATTGTCGGGTTCCTTCCCCGCAGAGATGAGGATTTTTTACTTTTCTTAGACATGGATTTCATATAATAAACATCAAACCCAGCTTCTGTTAATTTATAAAAGAAAATCTATTAGCAGCCTTTTTTAGTATGTCATTTTCTATTTAAGCCTTTCAGAAAATAATGATAAATGTGTCTCAATTATATATGTGACAATTTTCAATGTATAAATCCTCTCTTTTATTTAGATAAAGGATTTTGGATATAGATTTCTTAAATATTCTATTTCCAGGTTAGTGAACACAAAGCTCAAATTGCATTGTTGACTGACATGTCCTGAGCTAATTTAGACATAGTACAAATTATTTGCAACTTGAATCTTTGAAACTCCAGTTCAGGTAATAGCAGAGGATTTATATATTCTTAATCAAGAAGCCTACACTATTCTTTCTTTAAAAATGATGCCATAGCCTTTACTTTTTCTCCCAAGAGTACAATTTTTAGGAGAAAATTGATGATAACAAGAAAATGTTGTTATGTTCTATTGTCTCCTGTTATTGATGACAAAAGCTAAAAAGAATTCATTTTCAGCAGAATACCAAGATGTATTCTATAAAATAATACCATTTATGTTGCACTCCCGGTGCTCTCATCTTGTTTATCTATTCGTACCACAAGTATCTTCTGCAACGCAAGAGTGCACATGGCACAGACAATTTAAGAAGGGTGAAATCTTTACTGGATGACTGATTCAACACAAAAAAGCAAATAGGCAGTTTTGTTGGTAGTGCATATCTATATTAGGTCAGGAGTGAATAAATGTCACGGATGTGTGAAGCTCGTTTAATTAACCATGCAGATTTAAGGCTGTTTATGCAGCAGTTCTCCCTTTTCTGTGTGTCTTCAAAGGGACTTGTGTCCTATAAAGTTATTTACTGACTGCAAATCCCTGATCTCTCCTTGGTGATGTCCCACTTAAGATCAAAGAGAGTTTATAGCAAACAAGACTTTTCTGCATTTATTTTTTATATAAGAAAATATTTTATAGATCAGAACTAAATATATATTAATTTTGAATAACATAATACTACATAGCTAAACTATATGTGATGGATCAGCTGGACCGATTGTAATGGAATGGGGCCAGGTAGACCGTCACTGGAAGGGTTCTGCTGGTTAGACTGGGGTTTTCTTGGCAACTCACCAGTTGGAACAAGAACTCTGGAAGCTCTTTACTTGCATTTAAAGGAATGCTGGTCTTAAAATGGTTTAAAAACTTGAAACATGTATCATAACCTAGTACTGAATTATTAGACTTGCAAGGCATTTTATACACACAAAATAATGAAACAATACAATTAAACATATCCTATAAGGTAATTCTATAAATTAGCTGTGGCAAGAAATGTTATCGAAAGTGACACGTTTGATTTTTACAAGCATGAAAACAATAAATATCCATATATAAATAACAAGTCCCACTTAAAACCTTACAATTAGCTAGGAGAGCCTCAAATTTGTTGTTATCTGAAGTATATCTGCAACTCTCTTTAGGAGGACCCTTGAATACTCTGACCAGTTCATTGTTTCATAGACGGTTATTGGAATATGTCATCCCCCCCTAAAGAGCTTCCTTTTGGTTCCAGCTGCAACCATGGGTTTAAAGGGGAATCCTGGGTGTTCCATCTGCACCCCCTAATCCCTGCAGGTCTCCAGTCTCATATGGGGTAACAGGGTCTGCCATTTGAAGGGGTCTTGGGAGGGTATTAAGAAGGGCCAGTGGTTGGGGAGGGGGTCTTGAGGGGAAGAAAGATGCTTTGGGAAGGGGTTCCCTGTTTTTAACTTTTTCTAATGTAACACATGCTGCTTATATCAGAAACATACATTACATTGATTCAGTCAATATACATACAGATTTATTTTATTTAAAAATAAAAAAATTAAAAATGGTGGCTTCCATACCCTTAGAGGTGCCTACGTAGTTGAATCATACTAACCAAGAAAACATTGTAGCCAATCATACAGGGCCACTCCACTGGTGCAGTCCTATAGAGTGATGGAATACAGTCACACACAATCAACAAGAAGTATAGTTACATCCCAAGCAAGACAGAAAACAGCAGGAAGATGAACCAAAAAAAAGGGATTTCAGAGGAAGTCTAGAGAACCCATAGCTAGAAGTGAGCATGTTGGAAACCAGTGACATGCAATCTGTTACTTTGTTTTACCTGCCTCTGATTGGCCACAACAAAATATGAATGTTATGCTACTTTAGCTTGGATTTTCAGGGGCGTTCACTCTCAAAATCAACTGCCAGAAAACTGAAGAGATTTTGCAAACTTTAGGGTAAGTTTATTAACGTTTATTTGGGGTTTTATTCAAGCAATAAAATATTTTCATACACTACTGATTCTCTTCCATCAGATGCATTCATATTGCATGAAACATATGCATACCTTTAAAAGCATGCTTGTCATAATCACTGCAATTAAATCATTATAGTAAAGTGAATTAAACTCCTTAGGGTGCAACAGTGGTGAAGCTAGAGCTTTCACAACCCGGGGCTGTCCCTGAGTTGTGTCTCTCTCAATAATATTGGGACCTTTCCTGCTTCATCCCTGCCAGCAGTGGCGAGCAGCGACCAGTAGCTGGCGCAACAGTGGCACACGAGACTTTGTTCAATATGATGCTAGGGTTAGGGTTAGACTTAGGATATAGGATAGGGTTAGGGGTTAGGTTTCAGGGTTAGGGTAATGGCAGATGATTAGTGTTACATAGTATGCATTGGCTCCCCACCCCGGCCTATGTCCGCCCTGCCCATGCCCAACTGGACCCCTCCTAGTCTCCTCAGACGTACCTGGACCCCTCCTTGTCCCCTCAGACTCACAGGTGCTCTCTCTTGTTGCCTGCTTAGGGGGATCAGTGGGGGACCCTGCTTCTTAAATATTAGATAATAATATAAACCTTGTAATTAAAATTGCTACAAAGTATGTCAACACACCTGCGGTCAACAGATTTTCCACTAAAAATCACAATGGAGACAGGAACTGTACCCTAGTCGGACACCACTTTTCACAAAATAACCACTCTATACAATATCTGAAAATCTAAATATTCAGGGGACATTTTAAAAATATAAAGGAAAGAAAGACCTTTGAAATGAAAATGATAACACTCTTTAAAATGAAAAATACAGGCCTTAATGTAAATATGGAATTTTTATTACATTATCCAAACTTCTTTTTCTTCAACACTAATATGTTTTTTTTCTAAATAAAAATCTGTTTTCCTTCTGGTCTGTTCCTCTGTCTCCTTACAGCTTTATAATACCTAATCTACTTAAGATGTGTAAATATTTAAGGCCTTGTTTATTTACTCTGACTTACACTTATGCAGACTTGTGCACAGCTGATTGAACAGAACCTTTTTTATGAAGCTTGTCATTTATTTATTTCAATGGGAATCTATTATTAGTATTGCTCCAGACTTGATAAAGAGAGGAAGCTCTCAAATGCTTGTCATAATATTTATGAATATATTTGTCCTTACAAACGGAAATATCACTACATATAGATATTTCTGTGCATAAAAACTTACTGAAATGTATTTTCAGGCAGCCTGCTGCTATTTGAAAATGTGCTGCCCTAGGCTTGGGCTTCATGGGTCTACACAGAAAGATACCCTGCCCTATTCGATAGCTATCAGCAAGACACTGATTTTTTTTGTAAGTTAAAGCTTGTGGCGAAGCATTAAATGCACAAATCAGCTCATTAGTTTGTCAGCTCATTAGTTGCTTTTTTGTCATTCTGAAATTGCAGTTAAATTGCCTTTTATGCATAGATATTGAGGCTGATAAAATACAGAGCTATTCTAGTGTGCATTAAAATAAAGCACACTGCATGGAAAATGTACAAATATAGGTTTGCGTAAATATATCTTATTGAGCCACAATCAGAAAATCCAATAGAAAACAAGGCTAATCTGTTATTTTTTTACTGATTGAAACCTCTTACTATTTCAAACGTCTACCCTATTTAACAGTTAATGTAGTTATGCGGCTCTTCCAAACATTACGGAAAATATAGAAATAGTTTTTGTCTTTTTAAGAGCAAAAATATATATATATATACACACACACATATATATATATATATATATATATATATATATATATATATATATATATATATATATAAATGAGTGGCCAAAATAAAAAAATAAAATAAAAATGTTAAGTGATCTCATGACTTTGTTGTTTAGTCATTCCAACCCTCCATGAGGACAGTAGCATACTAGGCACAGCTGTTATCTTTCCAAGCATCGGAGTCTTCTCTAGATTATCATGTCTTCTCTTGATTGGATCAATCAATTTCTCCAACACCACAATGCAAAGTCTTCAGTTCCCCAACGCTCAGCATACTTTATTGTCCATCTCTCACATCCATATGTTACTACTGGAAATACCATAGTCCTAACTATGCAGACGTTTGTTGATGGTCTAATATTTTTACTTTTTAAAAGCTTGTCCAGACTTGCCATACCTCTCCTCTGCCGAAAGCAAAAGTTTTTTAATTTCATGGCTGCAGTCACTATTTGCAGTAATCTTGGAGCACTGGAAAATAAAATCTGTCACTGCTTCCGCTTCTATTGTTCAGGATCTGATATCCACCTCCTTTTAATGTTAAGCAGCAGGCCAACGTTTGCACCCTCTACTTTTACCCTCATGAATAGGTCCTGTAGTTCCTCCTCAGCCATCAGAGTAGTATCATTCGTGTATCTGAGGTTATTGATACTTCTCAAATCAATATTGATTCCTTCTTTGGTTTCGTCAAGCCAGGTCTTATGCATGAAGTATTGTGTATATAAGTTGAATATATATCTGCCAATATACAACCTTTTCCCCATCTTGAAACTTTGGTTCTGTTCTGTTCTGACTGTGGCTTTTGAATCCACATACAGATTCCTCAGGAGGCGGATGAGATGGTCTGGTACCCCCATTTTTTTGTAATTTACACAGTCAAAAGCTTTAGAATAGTCTATTAAGAAGAAATAAAAAAAAAATCTGGAACTCACTTGCTTTCTTTATTATTTAGCAGACAATGGCAATATGATCTCTTGTGCCTCAGTAAAACTAGGTTTGCACATCTAGTAGTTCTCGGTAAATATATTGTTGAAGACTAGTTTGCAGGATCTTAAGCATTACATTGCTGGCATGTGCAATGAGTGCTATTGTTCAATAATTGGAACACTCTTTGGCACTGCCTTTTCTAGTGGGTTGGGATGTAGACTGGCCTTTTCCCGTTCACTGGCCACTGTGTAGTTTTTAGCAAATTCATCGTCATAATTCAAGCAACACTATCACAGCATCATCGTGTAGTATTTTGAACAGTTCATCTGGAATTCCACTAACTCCTAAAGCCTTGTTATCAGTATGGATTTTTGGGCCCATCTCACTTCACTCTCCAAGATGACTGGCTCCAGGTCACTGGATAAACTATTGAGGTTATCAATGCTGTTAAGATCTTTCCTTTATAGAGTTCCTGTGTATTCCTGTTGCCTCGTCTCTGTATTATGCTTCTTCAATTTTTGAATGTTGGGCAGGATACACATTTTTTTATTTTACAAATCAACAAAATACATACAAAATATATATATATATATCCTTACAGTCCCCATTTACATCTTGGTTGCCAGAGAGGGACAAAAGAAGATTATTAATTAAAATTATTACAATTCAAAAGGGAAAGAAAGCATTTCCATTATTCCCCCTTTTTCCTAAAAAATAGGGTAGCCTCAGTGATCTTCTAATTAGTGTTTCTCTTGTTATGCTTTGCCATATTTCTTAACATAATCGTCCCAGGGAACCCATTTATTTATGAGGGATTTATTTCTAGCATTTACCTCAATCCCATTACATTCTAGTTCCCTATCTTTGGATATCTTAAATTAAGCATTAGTCCAAGAAGGGAGCGTCGCTAGATTCCAATGTTTTATCAAAGTCCATTTTGCTGTTAAAAGGATATGCGTAATTAAATGTTTATTATGTGGGAATATAGTCTCAAGATTAAGATGAAATTTTGCCATTTCAGGCTCCAAATTGATATCCTTTCCCAAAATTTCTGAAAGTTGTTTAGTAAATTGTCTCCAGAAAGGTTTAATAAACTCACACTCCCACCACTGATGTAACAGTGTACCCTCCTTCGCACAACCTTTCCAACACCTGAGCTGTTTGTGTTTATCGAAAGTATTCAACCTCTCTGGAAACAAGTACCACCTTTGCACTGTTTTAAAAAACATTTCCCAATACGAAACATAGCTAACTGTTTTTTTTACTAGAACAAAATTACCTATACCAAACCTCAGCCTTCCAATTCTTTCCTAAATCTTTCTCCCAGGCAACCATTCTGCTAGATTTTTCAAGTTGGTCTAGCGTCTCCTTTGCCCTGGAGCATTTAGATATCAAATGTGAGTGATTGCCTAATTGAATTCATTTTTTTATTGTTGTTAAATCTTTATGATTATCTGCCTTATAGCCTAGAAGTTTCAAGGCTCTTGTTAATAATATATATTCTAGCCATGAGATTTTCTTGATATTATATCTATTATTTAACTCTTCCTGAGTTAATACAGCACCGTTTTGGTATAAGTCGACAATTCTATTAACCTTATTCTTTGCCAACAGAGATATATCTAAAGATTTCATTGGATACACACCTTTTAACCTAAACTTTAGTAAAGTATAATAAAACAACAATGACTATTTGACATTTCCTCCCAATTCCTGGATTCCTGGTCATTTAAAAATGAACATCTCCAAGGCAGAGTTGTTACTGATTCCTTCCCCCACGTCTACCTACAATTTCCCTTTCTGTAGACAAAGCCACAATCACCAAAATTCCACATTTGCCTCAGATTTTAACTTCATCTTCCCACATTCTAAGACTAACCAAACCTTGCTGTATCCACCAAAATATAAAAAAATGTCACCACATAGACGCTAAACCACATGCTCATCATATCCCAGCTTAGCACTTTCTCCTAATTCGTCTTCCGCTTACCAGACCAATCATGAATGTTTCTGCCAGATGCAGTTACTTCAATCAAAGCTTATTTACTGCTCAATAAAACTCTAAATTTAACATATTAGGCTCTCAATGTCACTGCTCCTCAGTGTACTTCAACTTTGAATCTTAAAATACACTCCAAGCCACCCACGTTGCCTGCCCATGTTTGCTATTTTCATCCTCTATCATTGCCTCCTTTCCTGACTGCCTACATGGACGCTCTTGATATGGTACCATCATACCACTGTTTGGAATTCACTACATTCATTGTTCACATTTCCCTTAGCTTTCAGACATTAAAATTGTGACCTTAACACCATAAACATAAACTTCAGACATGGTTATATAAAACTAAGTAAACTACTTTTATAATATACTAAAACTACTTTTATAATATATGAACACTTCTAATAGAATATCAAGAATTACTATATTTCTTATCATGGTTAAAATCTTAGATATTAGAAGAGATTTGTATATTCAATAGTTACATTTCTGTAATGCTTGCTTGTAATGATGACTCTTTTAGATGATCCTTCAAATAACTTTTAGTAAGCGCTGGAGACCTTAGCGGGCCAGTAAAAAAAATTAGAACTGTGAATGCTCTAGAAGTAAGAGATGAGAAAATAAATCACAATTTTCTCAACTGTAAAATTACCTTTATTTGGTATGTGACAAAGGCACTTAGTAACCTATCAAAATATTACCTGGATTGCATAAAAACTGAACTTGTTATTTATGTTATACTGCGTTCCAGCTCAAATATCATTAATATAATAGTCTAAATAATAATCCCAGTAGCAGATCAATTTTAGGAAAATCGTAAAGTACTTCCAAGTGTCAACTTCTCTAAACTGCTATTAATATGCAGTTTAGGTCTATAAACCATAACGATAATGCCACATAATGTTTCCTCAGAGGATATGCTATCACAACTCATTTGTGGAGTCCCTACCCACAAAGTATAACAGAAGCCAACATATTTTATTTGTAAACCAAAGAAATTATCAAGTTATGAATTTGGATATATGTGCAATATATGTCTGTGAACTTGATCTACAGAACATTTTATACTCTCCTTTCTGGTATTTGTCCTTACTCACCTAGACATTGTTTAAACTATTTTTGTAATTTGGTAAAACACTTGGATCTTTATAAATAAAAATAAAAGGTAAAAAATGTTTTATTGCTGGGTTTTGGGTTATTTAGCATTATTTAGCATTATTCCCTGGTGGTTCAGTGGATAGGATTCTGTGCTTTCATTGCTGAAATCCTGAAGCCAAGCAGGGTTGGGCCTGGTCAGTACTTGGATGGAAAACCACCTTCGAATACCAGGAGATGTATTCTGTGGGCCACTGGAGAAGGAACCGGCCAACCCACTCCAGTATCTCTGGCACCAAGTGGATCAGCATGACCATGGACATAAAGATGTGCCTGGTGTGTTACAGTCCATAAGGTCACGGAGAGTGGGAAATAACAAAAAAAAAAAGGACCTTTTTGTTATCAGTGATGAAAAACAATGTTTCTATATTGATTAAATTTGTATGAAACGCATAAATCTAAGGAGAACATTAACACCTTCAGACTGCAGCATTTTAAATCATATTTAAGTCTTGATCTGAAGAACTTTCAGACCACTATTCATGTTACACACTATCCTGCCAGTCCGAGAATCACTGGCTGGTATTTTCTATTTTTACTTAATACACAAGTTTGTGTTTGTGTTCCTTTTCAGAAAAATGGGGGTTTGCACTCTCCTGTAAAGCCGGTTATTTTGCTTCATGAATAAACCAGCCATTACCAAGGATACTCTAAACTATTATTTGCCAGGTTTTTATTACTGTTTGTTTCCTGAAGGGAGCGGTTTTATTTTCTAGAAAATGTTTTATGACCATTGACTATCATCACATGTTTTCAGATGATACTCAAAAGAATGCTTTATGACTAATTACATTTTTGTTTCTTCTTTTGTAAGTTTAATTTATATTGAACCTTGTTATTTGTTATTCATACATACTTCGCTTATACATGTAAATACACAATATATAAACACATATAGTCACAGACATATACTTAAATAGACTGTATACACATTAACAGGTATATCCTACAAACATACCAACCTCTCAGTTGACTTTGTCCTCGGGTCATCCTACAGGTTTTGTCTGGCTTCTGTTGCTCATTCAGAACACATTTATTGTCCTATTGTCTAAAGCTAAATTTGAGCCTTAGCATACACAAGTATTTATGGTTAGGTTGGAGAGGGTTCAACAGTTCAGTCGTTGTTTTCTTCCATATAAGTAGGAATCTAAAAATGTAAAAAATAAATTCAGGCAAGAGTGTACATAATGCAAGTCTCTTCTAACTTGTTAATGAATATATAAAGACTTATTTAACAGCTTTAACCATATATTTTGCATGCTGTCTTGCTATCAATACATATATATATATATATATATATATATATATATATACACACATATACAGCAACAAAATTGGAGCCTCTCCCGCTCTACTTTACTGGCCTCGCAATGAGCACCTTCGGCGCTCATCACGGGTCTCATAATGAGCACCTTTGAGGCTCATCACGGGCCTCGCAATGAGCACCTTTGGCGCTCATCACGGGCCTTGCAATGAGAGCCTTTGGTGCACATCATAGGCCTTGCAATGAGAGCCTTTGGCGCTCATCGCGGCCTTGCAATGAGTGCCTTTGGCGCTCATCATGGGCCTCACAATGAGCACCTTTGGCACTCATTGCGAGCCTCCCCCCCACTACTTTACTGGCCTCATGATGAGCGCCTTTGGTGCTCATCACGGGCCTCTCAATGAGTGCGAGTCTCTCCCTCTGTCTACTTCCATCCTTGTGTCTCATTTCCCCTTCCTCTCCCTCCATTGTGTCTCCTTCCCCCCCCCTGTGTTTTTATCCCCTCTCCCTCTCCTGTGTCTTCCCCCTGTCCCCCCATGTCTCTTTCCCCCCTCTCCCTCCCCTGTGTCTCTTTCCCCCATCTCCCTCCCCTATGTCTCTTCCCCCCACCTCTCCCTCCCTTGTGTCTCTTGCTCACCTCTCCCTCCCCTATGTCTCTTGCCCCCTCTCCCTCCCCTGTGTCTCTTTACCCCCTCTCCCTCCCCTGTGTCTCTTTTCCCTTCTGTGTCTTTTTCCCCTGTGTCTCTTCCCCCCTCCTTTGTGTCTCTTCCCCCCATTCCCCCCATTTCCCTCCCCTGTATCTGTTCCCCCTCCTCTCCCCCTCCTGTGTCTCTTCCCCCTCCTCTCCCTCCCCTGTGTGTCTATCCCCCTCCTCTCCCACCCCTGTGTGTCTCCCCCCTCCCCTGTCTCTTCCCCCTCAATGGGCATGCGTGGGGGTTGCGGCAATCGAAGTTGCGTGTGAAATAGACTCTATTTATGATGATATATACTTTTTATCTATGATAATATATAATAAATATGCTTGTTTTACTATACTACTGGGTTTCCTTTCATTTTGATGAGATCCATTTAAAATCGAAGCAGTGACTGTCTGTATTTACAGTTGTGCTCAAAAGTTTGCATACCCTGACAGAAATTGTGACATTTTGGATTTATTTTGAAAATATGACTGAGCATGCAAAAAAAAAGGTATTTTATTGAAGGATAGTTATCATATGAAGCCATTTGTTATCACATAGTTGTTTGGCTTCTTTTTAAATCATAATGATAACAGAAATCACCCAAATGGCCCTGATCAAAAGTTTGCATTCCCTTAGTTCTTAAAACTGTGTATTGCCCCCTTTTGCATCAATAACAGTGTGCAGTCTTTTGTAATAGTTGTCTATGAGTCCCATCATTTTAGCTGCCCATTCGTCTTGGCAAAATGCCTCCATGTCATGCAATGTCTTTAATCATCTTGCATGATCGGCACGTTTGAGATCTCCCCAGAGTGGCTCAATGATATTAAGGTCAGGAGACTGTGGTGGCCACTACACAACCTTTACATTTTTCTGCTGTAACCACTGGAGGGTCAACTTGGACTTGTGCTTAGGGTAATTGTCACGCTGGAAGGTCCAAGAGCGTCCCATGAGCAGCCTTTGTGCAGAAGAATGCAAATTGTCTGCCAGTATTTTCTGATAACATACTGCCATCAATTTTCACAAGATTCCCTTAGCCTTTAGAGCTCACCCCACCCCCTAAACATCAGTGAGCCACCACCTATGCTTCACTGTGGGGATGGTATTCTTTTCACTATAGGCCTTGTTGATCCCTCTCCAAACATAGGGCTTATGGTTGTGACCATAAAGCTCTATTTTGGTCTCGTCACTCCAAATTACAGTGTGCCAGAAGCTGTGAGGCTTGTCAGGGAGTTTTCTGGCATCTGTTGACTGGGCTTTTTTGTGGCATTGGTGCAGTAAAGGCTTCTTTCTGGCATCTCGAACCATGCAGCTCATTTTATTTCAAGTATCGTTGCATTGTGCTCCTTGAAACAACCACACCAAGCAGCCTGTATTTCTCCCGAGGTGACCTGTGGGTTTTTCTTTGTATTCCGAACAATTCTTCTGGCAGTTGTGGCTGAAATCTTTCTTGGTCTGCCTGACCTTGGCTTGGTATCAAGAGATCCCCAAATTTTCAATTTCTTAATAAGTGATTGAACAGTACTGATTGGCATTTTCAAGGCTTTGGGTATCTTTGTATATCCTTTTCCATCTTTATGAAGTTCCATTACCTTGTTACGCAGGTGTTTTGACAGTTCTTTTCTGCTCCCCATGGCTTAGAATCTAGCCTGCTCAGTGCATCTACGTGAGAGCTAACAAACTCATTGACTATTTATAGACATACACTAATTCCAATTTCAAAAGCCACAGGTGTGGGAAATTAACCTTTAATTGCCATTTTGACCTGTGCGTATCACTTTATGTGTCTGTAACCAGGCCAAACATTCAAGGGTATGTAAACCTTTGATCAGGGCCATTTGGGTGATTTCTGTTATCATTATGATCTAAAAAGGAGCCAAACAACTACATGATAATAAATGGCTTCATGTGATCACTATCCTTCAATAAAATATTTTTTTTGCATGATCAGTCATATTTTTAAAATAAATGCAAAAAATTTCACAATTTCTGCCAGGGTATGAACACTTTTGAACGCAATTGTAGGTCTTCTAACTTATGCATAATCCATCCTATGCTATGCTTCAAAGCTGTGTTATACAGCTAGGCATATGCTATAAGGATCCATGTTTAAAATGATATTGGATTAAAGAGTAAAAATGCTTTGTGGACTCATTTGCATGTCCCTGCGCAGTTTCCCAGAGTGCAGTGCAATAATTGTATTTCTCGGAAATCTGAGCAATAAGTTAAAGAAATCCTGTTCCTGCTCAAAATCAAAAGAATCACAGTCATTCAGTTATTGCACTGCATTATGGGAAACTTGGCTAGGACCTGCAAATGAGCCCACAATGCATTATTGTACAGTAGATAGATAGATAGATAGATAGATAGATAGATAGATAGATAGATAGATAGATAGATAGATAGATAGATAGATAGATTCTGGTGAGGGGTCAGTGTTGTCATTAATAACAGACATAAAATTATGACAAATATGTATAATTAAAGGAACAATAATATTTCTGTCACTATATAAACTCCTGGTGAGACCTCATGTGGAAAATAAAGTACAGTTTTAATCACAACTTCACAAATTGGCATTGTAGAAATAGAAAAGATTCAGAGAAGTGTAAAATAAATAATAAGGTGAAAATTGGGAAGCAGCTATGAAGACTGGCTAGTTCAATTACACTTATTTTTTCTAGAATAAAACTTGTTATTCACTTGTATACCTCCAGAATCAATATATATAATCTCAACATGAAGTTTATAATTGATAAGAGGTCACCCCTTGAGGTTAAAGGAAAAAAGATTTCACCTAATATAAAGATAATGTTTTTTTTATTTTAGGGCACTTGGATTAAAGGGGTTGTAATTTCAGTGGGTAACTGCAAAAATGAGTTGGATGTTCTCTTGAACAAAAAGGCATTCAAGGTTATATCAGGTAACTGGAACAAGTTGAAAATTAACCATGGGGATAATTACAGTGACAGTTTTTGAGATCAGGAAGGACTTTTTGTTTCCAAATGAGGCAATTAGCTTTGTTTTAATGGACTTTCTCTTGTGTTTGCGTTCCTCTGGATCAATTCACAATTCACATAACAGACGGATCAGAGAAGATTTAAAAAGGTTGGACTTGAACTAAAAGATGTTTTTGTAATCTCAATTACTATGTTACTATGCCACACATGCACACTTGTGGGTTAGCTTTTTCAGCAGTGTTTGATATGTAATGTCATACATTAAAAGACTGCTGCAATGCCATAACAACATGAGCTGGATGTATTAATTAGGTATTGATCATTAATAAAATCCATATTTAATTATTTAAAAAAAGCAATATTCAACATTAAACTTATTTTTAGCTTTTGCTGGTATCCACCCACTATAAATTACTAGACCCAAAGGGCCTTATTCAATTGCAAGCCTGCAGTTAGCCTTATACAGGCCAGAGGTTTGTGGGCTTGAAATTTGCTACCATTACAGAGCGATTCAATTGAACAAAGCCGCAATTTAAGGGTGTGCCCACTGCAGCGTATGCAGTTACAGACCGCAGCTAGAATCAAGATATCATTAGGAGCCAAGAACAATCAAGATCAAGAACCAATAAATAGATCCATCTAGCAAATGATAGCTACTCATAGTTGCAATTAAGAGAATCATCCAGGTTCAAGATGTCAGATAGTTACGAATGAACACAATCAATGAATTATACTTCATACTTAACACACAGACCTTTCATTCTCCTTTTCAGCTCCCATGATGTCTGGTTACAGTGGTGAGCCAGAGGTGGGGGCGTCGGCTCCATCGGAGCAGGACATCGGGGACCGAGACTTTGCCCAGCAGGAACCCGCGCAGTGGGAGGAGGAAAGAAGATGAGCCGAGGGCCCTGGTTCCGAGTAGGAGGAGGATGTCATCTGGGCAGGTCACCAGCAGGACCATCAGCTGCACCGGTGGCATTCAACCCAACCGTCCCCTTCCTCCAGAGACTGAGCTTGTCACCAGGGCCCTCCTACTGGAGGTTTGCCCCCACCAACGTCATGGAGCGAGGCTCCAGTCGGGCCACATCCCCTCCCCACTGGGCCACCACCACCACCGCCACCTCCTCACCCAGCACGACCAAGCCAGGCTGCTCAGGGGAAGATGCTGACTGTCATGCACCAGATACTGCACTGCCTCCACTGGATCCAGGCCAGCATCTCCTCAAATCATGCTTTGGTCATGAGCAGCTTTGGCAGGCACAAAAGGGAAGAGTGGAGGCACTATCTGATGACTGAGTCTTATCTTTCTGGGCTGCATAGGTTGGGGGCGGACCAGAGCACTATCCAGCAAGTGACTGCAGATGCCAAGCACCACGCTCTGGTCCCCAGCCCCGCCTCCTCCACCCCAGAGGCATCCTCTGCACACCCGCAGCCCGGGCCACAGATTAGTGTGATGTACCTTGTTGGTGGCGAAGGTGCTTGTGTACTTCAATGAAGCTGTAAGCTATACCATGTAGGGTTACTCTAGGTTGACAGGTAATAGCAGAGAGGTCAGACAAATCACAGTCCACTTTAGAAGGAACTGGAAACCCGCTCCAGTATTTTTGCCATGCAAACCTTGTGGATAAGCACAGACAGAGACATGGCTAAGTGTGCTGCAGTACATAGGGTCACAGAGAGTCAGACAAGGACTGAACAACAATAAGTAAAATGTTTCCCTGGTACTTGATATATGTTATGTGGCGGTGTAATTTGGCCACTATTTCTTTTCCCAATGTCGATCTGATCAGTAAGATGTATATAAGATTATCTTTGTATTTTTAGGGTCCACTCATTAGAGTGAGAAAGGGATAATAAGGCATGCAGTTTCATGTTTTTGTGTTGAAATTGAATCAAGTAGTATGTCTTTTATTGCTTTCAGCATCTTGCAGCCATACTTTTCATATTGGCATATGCATGACCATTCCAACATATGATTAAAAAAAATTAAAGCCTATTTGTTCCTGTTATGCAATGACTTCTAATGCCTTCAATTGCTTTACCAGTATTTTAAAGTGCATTGGTGTGTTTTAATTGTCTTTTGCAGTCTTACAACTAGTCTGTAAGCCCTTTGCGGGTCCCATTTAACACCCGTAATATTTTTGGCTTCATTTGCGGGTTTGAAAAAAAAATTGGGGGGGGAATTATAGCAATTGAATTTGCGATTTTAGCAAATGCAACTTTTGCAAGCTTGAAAGATCAAATGCTTAGATGGGTTGGAAGTTACGATTTTGGCAACCGCAGGAATTTTCAGGCTGTAACCCGCTAAAAGACGCCAATTGAATAGCAAATTAGTTTATCTGCTACATTACGGGCTCCAGTAACCAACAATTGCTCAATTGAATAGGGGCCAAAGTGTAACAACACAATATTCTCCATTGACTCTAGACTTGTTGTATTAAATAGCTTTCTATTTTTTTCAGAGAGATTTTGGGGCAGGTTATCAATGATTATGTATTCTCTACTCTAATTTATTATCTATTTACCCATGCAGATCCTGGACTACTTATTCCCCGGACTTGACCCTCATCAAGCACCTGTGGGACCAGCATGTTTGCTGTATGGATCTTCCATCACTCACTCTTCAGCATCTGAGAGATGCACTGCAGTCTGCATGGCTCCAGATACCCTTGTCAACCATCCAGCATCTTACTGACTTACTACCATGCCGTCTAGCTGTTGCCCATGCTGCACACCGCGGTTATTCAGGATATTAGTAGTTATTGGTCATAATAATGTGACTGGACTGTGTATTAGTGGCCATGCAGAATTAAAATAAGCAGTTCCTCTTGCTACGGCATTACAGTGGTCCTTATGGAGTCTATTCACTACAGGTCAATGTGACCTTTACGAATGGAAACAGTAGTGCTATAGAACATAATGTAATTGCCGAGCTCTCACTTGTCTAGTGAACAAGCAGTTAGCTGAATTAATTTAGCTCAGAGTATTAAAGTGAGCTTATTATCCCACACATAACCAGAAGTCAATTTTGAAGAAGGATTTCACATTCAGGAAAAGAGGTGTTTAGAGTCACATTTTTTAATTCACTATAAAATGTTGTAAAACAAGTATAATTAAGTGAAGCAAGTATAGTCCTGCCACTATATAAATTCCAGCTTACTTGGGGCCTCATTCTATTATCGGCCGTAAATCGGCCGTAAGGCTGCGATTCCTTGCGGGGGTTCAGTTAACTCGCGATTCTATTATACGGCCCGCAAGGATCTCCCCTTACGGCCGGCCGCATATCTGGAAACCGGCCGTAAGCTCTGAAATCTAAAAAATAAAAAATAAATTCAAGCCTGCACTGTACAGCTCTGTAAATGCTAGGGATCATATTGGGGCACATGAGGATTAAAAGTAACCCACTCTCAAGCTTGCACATCAGCCCAAACCCGAGTTCAAATTAACTGTTTATTTTCCGGCTGCGGCGTGGGCATGTCTGAGGTGCTCCAAGCACTCTGGAATTTTTACATGGATATTTTACGTATATTAAAAAAAAATTATTTTACGGATTTGAGTATAGGGTAATTATGTGCTATTTTTGCTAACACCGAATATCACTTTATAGACTCTGCAAAGTGCAGGATGGCTTTATTTGAGCTATTTTATGTGCTTAATTGGTGCTAGCGGACCTGTTTGCTGCAAGTAAGCTGCGGCTTGTTTTTAGCCTTGCAGACAGGGTTCCCGGAGCAATAGAATAGCAACCAGGCTTTTCTTACGGCCGATTTCCTTGCGGCCGTTTTAGATCAAAGGCTTTCCTCCGGCGCGAGCGGCCGCAAGAGATAGCAAGGCGCCGGCCGCAAGCCTGCCGGAGCCTCCGGCCGTAAGGGAATAGAATAGCCGAATAGCTTGCGGCCGGTCCTTGCGGCCCAACAGCGGCTGCGGCCGATAATAGAATGAGGCCCTTGGAATATGCAGTAGAGTTTGGTAGAAAGACTTAAAAAAAGGACTAGATACCAAATTAGTCTTATTTTCTTTTAAAAAAGGTACCTGAGAGGTGATATAATTAGCCTTTATAAATAAATCCAGGATCCATATAAGGCTTTTTCAGATTAAGTTTTCATGCCAAGAGGTTTACTGTTGACAAAGGCCACCACTTGAGGTTAGAAGAAAACAGATTTAACCTTATAGAAATAAAAGGATTCATGACAGTAAGGGTAATAAGTCAGTGGAACTCATTACCAAAGAGGTTGTGACAGCAGGTTCCATAGATAATATTACGCTAGTATTAATTTAGTTGCATATATGTCTGAATAAAAACAAGGTTATGTGAGTTAATGAAGCTAGAAACTTCTGGTCCAGTAGGTGTGCCAAAGATAGGGTTGAAATTGAATAGTTGACAAAGCTAAATGTGTTCACTTTTCCATACAAGGACACGTTTGAAAAAATACAATTCCACATTCAGCAAATGAAATGGGTATTTACAGTCATTACAGTAATTTTTTATCTCATTACCAAGGATGGTTGATATAGTTTATATCTTTAAAAAAGGGGGGTTAGGTCAATGATTATCATCTCAAGCTCTCAGGCCACTCACTTGAGATCAGGTAAGGTAATCAGTAAGTAATTTGGATTGAGGCACTTGAGTTCAAACAGCTTTTCTTTAAAACATGGTGTGCTTAGATTTCCTGAATACTGATGCTGAAAAACACTGGCATACAGGTTATAGTGATACAGATTATAATGACACATACCAATTAAAACCCCAGTTTTTGGATTTGATAAGAAAAAAAAAATTATGAGAAAAACATGGCACTAAATGTAGAATAAGTTGAACTTAAAGAAGGGTGTGTGCTTGTATCTTAA
The DNA here is from genome assembly GCA_027410445.1 of Discoglossus pictus. NCBI lineage: Eukaryota > Metazoa > Chordata > Amphibia > Anura > Alytidae > Discoglossus > Discoglossus pictus. Next base: position 64,659,701 of record CM050172.1, on the reverse strand, counting down.
CCACTATTTTAATATTAGACATTGTCTGTCATTTGGCTTCGTACGTTTCAATTAAGTTACAGGAATAAGCATGCTTATATCTAATAGGTTTGTGTTAGAGAACAAAATCAGGTAAAAACCAAAAGGTCCAAAGTCTCATCCATAAAGAGGAAGGTCACTTGCATTTTACCCAAAAGCAGATGGTCCCTCTAGGATAGGTGTCGTTTGAAGATCTGACAGTAGCATTGATGACTATGACATTGAATATGATTTCCATAGAAATGAGGGAATACACTCTCAGATATATCATTCTTCACAGTTTATACTCTGAGCCTTTTAAACTCAAAAAAAATATGTGGAAATGCTGACATTTATGGAAATTATTCACTCACCGTCACATTAGGGGATGTGAAACGATACTTGAAAGTTTTGCATCCTGAACTTTATTGAGAAAAAAGTGATTAATACAATCCATCTTGCACAGTTACTAAAGTTTGAATTAAACAGAAAATGTATTAAATAATGAGTGGATTTCCATAATTATTGAAGAACTGGACTGTGTAATGTGAAAAATATTTAACACAGTATACGGTTTAATCCCTAAAAACTGATTTAACTATTACCGTATTGGTCCGAATATAATCCGCACCCGCATATAAGCCGCACCAGTAAAGTTCAAGGGGGGAAAATAGAAAAAAGATAGTACTCAAATATAAGCCGCAACCGTAAAATTGGAGAGAAAAAGACTCTCAAAGTGATCAGCCATTGCAAGAAACAGGCTTTCTAATAAGCACTGTAGCTTTTTTTGCAGTTTACAGGCTTTACACAATGTTAGAACCACTAAAACCGTAAATCGCTATTCAATACCGCAGTCTCAAGCACGAAAATCGGCACCCTTAACTCGCAATTGCGCAAATCGGCAGTAATTTTGTGTTAGCGAATAGAAGCCGCACACATAACAAGCAAAGTTCGCAAATCGGCAATGATTTTTTTTTTTACGGTTTCGAATATAAGCCGCACCCGTAACTCGCAAGCTCAAAAATCGGAAAAAAGTTGCGTCTTATATTCGGACCAATACAGTATTTCATTCAAAAGTGTTTTTATAATTTGACCTGTTTGTCTAACAAATTTCTTGGCAACCGACAGAATATTAAACCATATCATGTACAGATATAACCATTTCTTGAGAATGCAGATTATATACAATGAGGTATGATGTTTTCTATTTAATAGTGAGTTGTTGAACTCAAAAAAGGAAAAATGGCAGGTATGTCACGCAATGTAGTTCATGTATAAACAAAACACATTTTATGTGTAGTTTGCTATATAATTTTGTATATTAATAATATTTTAAAATGGACAGTTAACTATATTTGCAAGGATGAGCAGCGGTTTCTAGTGAGGTAAAGCTTCTCCATTTCCTGTGTTATCCTATGGAGTCTATTCACATAATTGTGAAATGAACTCTAACTTTACAAAAAGTTTCCTAATATATCACATCTTCTGGCGAGTCTACCTAAAATTGTACAATAAGTGATCTTATGTATATATTCCTGTTCTCTGGTAATGGTACTAGTAATGCAGCTCTCTTCGGATCCACTAGAAGGAGCTAGAGACATGGAATTCCAGATCCCAGGAAGGGCGATCTCTCTATGGGATGCTCGAGAACATTTAGCAACTTAATTTAATTTTGTCCACTTCAACAGATTTATATATGTCCTAATTTACATGAAATCAAATAAACTTACAAGTGTTTACTCCTAGCTTTTGGGAAATGATAATACAATCACTACTATATTTTTGGTTTCCAACAGTTTTACATTATAATTGCATCATAAACCTGATTAAGCTAATCACACAGTTCTGTATTAACAATAAACCGTAGGATTTGTTTTTGTTTCAGGCATCAGTTTAGCTCATATATAGTGCAAATAAAATGTTGCCTTTAGAATATTTCTATGAGAGCACAGAATAATTTATCCAACAAATAAGGTAAAGTGCAAACTATCATGTATGCACAGTTTAAAAAATTCACCTGGTTAATAAAATGGTAAAGTCAGATTATTAAAGTGACACAGGGGAGGTTCCAGATATGGTATCATTTTAAATTATAGTTAATAACAAGTACTTCATCAATTGAATGTTACGATAATTGCATTTTCTTAAAGTAATAGTACACTGACGTTTGCAGAAAACTCCAACCAGTGCATGAAATCCACTTATGATTGAGTCATTTTCCTCACTCAAACCAATAGTCTAAAATAGGATAGAACCATCACCAAAGAAAATGAATACAATTCAAAAATTTAGTGAGTGCAAAAATACATAAAAACTAAATGACAAATGTACGCCAGTACGCCAATGGGACACACAGATCCCACTCTAATGCATTTAGCGGTGTCCAGTTCTTACTCATAGACGGACTTACACATCAGTAATGGATGCTGTACAGTTGTCAAGATTAACAGCAAAAAGAAAAACAGAGTCCAATGGTAATCCTTCAGTTACTGGACTCAATTTCCAGAGAGCTCAAAGAGCTTGAGAGAATATCTATCCACAAATAAACATGAAATCTGGTTAATCTGATTGGGTACACATTTAACCAATCAAAGGGCTCTATTTTTTCCTATTCTGATTGGGTAACTTAGCAGCCAATGTGAATAGGGCTTGATTATAATGAAACCTGGATGGCTCTTAAAATACTCCTTGTATTTGATTTTATTATTATGTATCCACTTAAGGATTGTGAGGACACTTTAGAGCCAAAGAGCTATGTACAAAGCCCCCTGAGTGTGAGTCACTTAATGGAAGCAATAGTAAGGGCTACACAAAGTAACTTGTTAGAACTCCTGTAGCTACATATAACCCTTTCAAGAGTAACCAGGTCCTTAGACTATCTGGCTGTTCAGCATTTGGTGGGAGTTTTTCTTTTTTTTTACTTATTTTTTAACTTCTAAAGTTTTTACCATGTTTTTCAACACTACAACAAAAAATGAAAATGAAAAATGAACAAAGATACAGATATCTCTGCTAGAAAGAATAGCAACGCTAAAAATGAATCCTGTTTCACTATTATTATACCTGTTTCACAAAATACAAATAGAAGTTCCTTCCAAAAAACTCATATAACTCCAATAATTGTTCACAAAATTAATTTGGAATCACAAAATAGCCGGAACCGGTCGGGGTTGCCAGACAATTTGATTCCTAAATACGGTATAGTTGTGGTAGACTACTGAAACGGGAAGTGATATTTGGAATAAATTATCAATTAGCATAGCATATTTATGAATATCCCCTTCTGGATCTCTACCTTGTTGTGATGAAGGAGGCTGTGTACTTTAATGAAGCTAAACCATGTAGGGTCACCCAAGATTGGCAGGTCATACCAGAGAAGTCAGATAAATCATGGTCCACTGGAGAAGGAAATAGCAACCCACTCCAGTATCTTTCAAAGAACACCTTATGGATGAGCTGATGTGCCTGGGGCGTGCCTCGGTCCATAGTGTTACAGAGAGTACAACACGACTTAATGACTAAATAACATTTATACGTTTTGGAATCCATTTTGTGTTTGTCGCATCACTTCCTCAGAGCTGGATCATGACAGTGTATGTTCAATGGAGGGAGGGGTGGGGAGGAGGTAGGAGCTCATTAAAATCAATCAAATATAGAAATGTAAACTCCCATCTCTCACACATAACTTCCACATATGTATCATGGATGCATCCAGGGACCAGCGGAAGCATCAACTTTTTTTTTTTTTTTTATTGAAAAAAATATTTTATGACTTTTTTACTGATCAACTATGCTCTTAAGAGATTTGCTTAATCCTTAAAGGACTACTGGCTAACAACACTAGCAACTGTACAAACTATGAATATAAAAAACTATTTTAGAAAAAAGTATGAGTTCAACTTTTACTGACAGCTCAAAGACTGAAGGGTGTGCTTAATTTGTTTTTACCAGATGAGAGAGGGGTGAGGAAAGAGGAAGAATGGAGAGGGGGATTTGTCAAATAATTGGATCTTTTAGAATTTGCCACCTATACCTTCCGCCACACATGCTCAGAAGCAGACAGCTTTCAGCAAAAACAACAAGTTGCGTCCCTGTATACATGTAAACACTCCTCCATGAATCAGCAAATACATCAAAATGTATTTATTTTTCTAATTTAAAACTATGCCCTGTTAAATGAAATGAAAAGTACATATATAAATATTATACACATCTTGAGTAGATGTGTTAGATATTTGAGCTCAAAAGTTAGATATTTTTAGTACATGTTACCTAATAAGACCCTCCTTCTGTTGCTACCTTTATTTGAAGTGCACCCAAAGTGCAAATAAAAGTCTGTGGTCATTCTGATTTAACCAGCTGGGCATGCTCTTCCTCCATGCTCTTCCTCCTTATAACCCCCCCTCATACACACACACACACCGTGAGAGCAAGAATTTGCAACTGACACCCCAAAAACAAGTTGTTTTATAGGTTATTCTTAAAGATAATTAAAACTTGGCTATATGTTGAGCTATTCATAATTCTCTACAGTTAATCAGTCTTGGAAATTCCATTGTTGTTGTATTTATATGCAAATTAGCAGCTCATGCATATTAATTATTGCTTTGATGTGCTGCTTATCTGTATCAGTTGTAGTCAAAATAAGGCCAGCAATGTTATCCAATAGGAAGACCCATCTCCTACCCGTATCAAGCACTCCGAGCCACACATTAGCATACAAGAGATGCAAAATCAATTTTAAATAGTTCAGAAATATTTTACTTTAGAGAAAAACTACTAGTACATCGTATAGCCAGTTTGTAATGCTCTTTAAAAGGAAATCAACTTCCTGATGGGGTGAAAGTGTCTATTAACACCACAACAAATATTTTTTTTCTCATTTTGACTAATATAATTAATTGAAATGAGCATTTTTGATTTGCTCTACTGCAGGTAAAGAATGTATTTCCTGTGAAGCTCTGTGTTAAAATTGTACTGAAAATACCAGACTATATGAACTCGTAAAGAGGAAAACCAATTACATCATAATGAAGACACTTCAGACACAATGTGTTAAAGTTGCATAGAACAGTAGAGGATGTGTTATGACGGTTTTGATCAATTGTATTAAGAAACCTTTTCCTCTAAGTTAATAGAACATATGGCTGACATGTTAAACGAAATTAAAAATAATGGAACAATTTTACCAGAAACGACAGAAGCCAAGATACTAAATATATAAAAAACGACTAAATTTTGTAATCCCAAAACTGATCCATAAATATCAGTCGGGATTTATAAAAAATAAAAAAAAGACAGTGCACGGATAATACAAGACGCTTGGTTAATTTTTTTTTTCTGTTTCATTTTTTATGGTAAATTTAGCTGTTTCTATATGAGGGACAGTAATAAAGGCTTTTGGATTGGTGTCCAAGGCTTTTATGGTTTTTGATGTAAATTCTGCCATTCCATATTTTAATTCCTTTTGGCATCTAATGACAGGGCCACCACAGTAAAAATGTACCCATGTACTACTAAAATATGGAATGGCAGAATTTGCATCAAAAACCATAAAAGCTTTGTACTCCAATCCGAAAGCCTTTATTACAGTCCCTCATATAGAAACAGCTAAATTTACCATCAAAACGCTTTCACCATTATTAATTGTTCTATTTATATAACCGTTAGCAGGAGCCATTAGAAAATCTAAATATATTAAGGGAGTGCAGATAGGAAAAAATAACTAAAAGGTCCTCCTCTTTGCCGATTATATCATTTACATAAAATAATAAAAATGTTTTGAAAAGTCTCCTATTTTAAGGTGAATAATCTCTAAAGGTTGCAATTTGGAACTAAAATTGAAGTTAAAAAATCTTACTTATTTAGGAATAAGATTTATTTTCCAACTTAAAAATTTATAAAAAAAAAACCTGAATGAAGTATCTAAACAAATAAGATTGATTCTGTATGATTGGAGAAAATTAAACATGTCTTGATCTGCAAAAATCGCAGCTATAAAAATTACCATAATTCCCAAAATAACATATATTTTTAGATTACATACCTGAAATAGCTCCAAAGGGGACCTTAAATAATATATAGAGAATAATCGATAAATATATTATTAATGATAAAAGACCTAGATTAAAATTAAACATTGCCAAAATTATATTTGAACATGGCGGTTTATCCTCACCTTCATTAAAAGATATCCATGATTCTATAGCATTATCACATATAACAACTTGGAGCTCTCCGTATAAGACACGTACAGTATATTGAAAACTATTGAACAAGATCAGCTAACGCATAATTATATACAACTTATTTTATGGCTTTCAAAGTTAGATCCACATAAATTTAAAAACGTCCCAAGAAGGGCCAAATCTGTCATCTGTAATAAAATTCTGGTGCAAGAAAAGAGAAAAGATGTACTTACCATATTACCCATCATTAGGAGCTCCAATAGATATTAAACATAGGTAATCAAGATCAAATTTTGGATATATGGAATAAGTAACATTTCAGGATAATAGGAGATTATACTCAGGGGGATCATTAATGGAATTAAAAGACATAGGGCCTCATTCTATTAGTGGCCGTAAATCGGCCGTAAGGCTGCGATTCCTTGCGGGGGTTCAGTTAACTCGCGATTCTATTATACGGCCCGCAAGGATCTCCCCTTACGGCCGGCCGCATATCTTGAAACCGGCCGTAATCTCAGAAATATAAAAACGCAAAAATAAATTCAAGCCTGTACTGTACAGCTCTGTAAATGCTAGGGATCATATTGGGGGACATGAGGATTAAAAGTAACCCACTCTCAAGCTTGCACATCTGCCCAAACCCGAGTTCAAATTAACTGTTTATTTTCCGGCTGCGGCGTGGGTGTGTCTGAGGTGCTCCAAGCACTCTGGACTTTTTACATGGATATTTTACGGATATTAAAAATAAAATATTTTACGGATTTGAGTACAGGATAATTATGTGCTATTTTTTCTAACACCTAAAATCCCTTTATAGTCTTCTCAAAGTGCAGGATGTCTTTATTTGAGCTATTTTATGTGCTTAATTGGTGCTAGCGGGACCTCTTTCCTGCAAGTAAGCTGCGGCCGAAACTCTTGCGGCAGTTTTAGATCAAAGGCTTTCCTCTGGCGCGAGCGGCCGCAAGAGATAGCAAGGCACTGGCCGCAAGCCTGCTGGAGGTCCCGGCCGTAAGGGAATAGAATAGCCGAATAGCTTGCGGCCGGTCCTTGCGGCCCTGCAACGGCTGCGGCCGCTAATAGAATGAGGCCCATAGGCAATAAGTATATTTTAAATAATATTTAATAGTTAAATTACATAGCTTTAAAGAGATCCCTTAAAGAAAGAGGATATGCAATAAACAACATGCAAGAAATAACGCCCTTTGAAAAATGATGCATATCTAAGGATGATATACTGTACATATATTCTCCAAATGCTATAAGATAATGACAGCGAATAGATCATTTGAAAAACCAGGAGCTATTTTATTGTGGGAGAAAGATCTAAATATTAGCCAAACAGAAGCGTCTTGGAATGAAACTGTCAAGTTAGTTAAAACAACTGCAATAAATGTCCCATGTATGGAACTGTATTTTAAAATCACACAGCGCTGGTATTTAGTGCAGGAAACTATAAACAAGTTTGATCCGAAAAATCATATTATGTGTTGGAAGGGTTGTGGACAAAAAGGGACCACTTTACATGTATGGTGGGAATGTGGTAGAATCCAATCTTTTTGGAAAAAGTGTTGTACACACATTTAAAAATGTATAGATAAAGAGGTTCCTTGTACTCCACAGTTCCTGTTATTATATTGGGATCTAAATCGTCTCTTTCCTCAATGTAAATACATATTGTCACATATATTGTTGGTGGTAAAGTGGTATTTGATAAAATTATGGAAATTAAACCAGCTTCCCACCTGTACAGCTGCACATCACTGACGAGGCCCATAGAGGCCAAAACACGTCTGGGGTTTGCTGTTTCTCCAGTTCAGGGAGAATTGCCTGGCATTTTGGGACTGGATCACTCTTCTGAGTGAGACCAGACTGATATACTACACTGTGAAGGGCACCAGCGAGCTTAAAGAGGAGGCTCTCTGAGTAGGTAACCAGACCTATAGAAAAAAACCCACTGAGGTATTTTTCGTTTTCAGATGAGCACCTCTACTCTTTTTGTTTACAGATACCCACCTGGCCAGAAATAGAAAATACTATTGATAGAAATAGACAATTTTTAAGCAGAGAGAAAAGGCCAGAGTCAAAGAAAAAGGGTCTAGAAGTTAATTGGCAAATATGGGATTTATATCTAAATAAACAACAATTTCTCGAGATAGGATTCAGATAAACATTTCCCTAACCTTCAGTCATATTAAATACTCTCAACCTACTTTCTATCTCTCTGGATTACTCCATATAGAAAATTATTGAAAAGTTCGTAGAAAAATTGTACTATACTGTTTTTATGTACAAATAATTTGTGTAAGTCTTGTAATTACATTTTTCGTAACTTATTAAAAATGGAAAATAAAGTAAAAAAATAAAAATAAAATATACAGTCCAGCATGCAATTCGGTTTTCTGATAGACCTAGACCTTAAGTATATAATTATTGTATTTAGATACATTAATAACTATAATAAATTCCATAACAATTATGAGAAGCACACAAATACATGAGCTCAGTGTAAGGGATATTATTGAATCATTAAGTCAATACCAGTGAATTCAAATCAAGTGCCATACATACTAATAACTGTCTATAACAAGAAAGCATATAACAGAGCAACAGGCCCTGCTTTAAATCAAGATAGTTACAGGAGCTAACATTTTGTGAATGAATTAATTTAAATAATGATGCATGAAATATCTTAGCAAAAGTCATAAGTTGAATAATTTTAGTCAAAGCATATAAAGTGAACAAGCCAGCCAAGTTGTTCATTTTTGCTCCTGAATTAAAGTTCAGAATTTTTTAAGCTTCATTCATCAGTAAATTCATCAAAATCTCTTCTCTGTGTATCCAAATTACCCATAATTAACTAGACATCATTATGAATACATTTATTCAAACATGGTTGACTCTATTTTAAGAATGATAGCTGGTACACAGTGTTTTTGTTTGATTTTAGGCAAAACAGCTTCAATCTTCCTTTGTAATTTAAATTGGAAAAAACAATGTTTGTCTCTGAATTGTTTTGTACTGGCAACAACATTCCGCACTTAAATACTTATTTTCAAATAGCCATATATATGCGTTCTAAACACAAATATTGGATTTTTCCTCAATCTAATGACCTCTTCACTGAGGTAAATGTACAGTAGAATACCAAAGGATACAATTAGCAAGCCGAGGTGGAAAGAAAACATAAATAATGAGATTCTTTGTAATTCTAGTTTTAATCTTCACGAACCAGGGTATCAGCTCCAGATGTATGTTTCATTTTGCATTGTTCAAGAAATAGATAATACCTCATTAATTCAGGTTTATATATTTGATGCAGGTCATTTGCTGGAGCGGTTAGAGTCACATTAAGCCTGTCAGACTTGATAAATAGAGAGGAGAAAATGGCAGTGTTTGTTTGCAAAAGCTTATTGTAACTTTAAAGTCAATTAGATCCTCGGTAACTCCTATTGGTGACCTATTCCTTTATGATCAAAATCTTGATAGATCGATTTGTTTAAAAGTGGGATGCAAATTATTAATTTGGTAGACAAATGTTATGTTTTAAAATTTTACAAAAAAGCAAGGTATCGTAACTCATTAACTGACAGATGTCTAGCTTAAGGTCATCAAGGTGCATGGAGACCAAAAGGGCTCCTTATTTCTTGCATAAGCGCATATGGGAAAAGTTATTTGGGTGTTGAGTTTGTTACAATTGTTTGTTTTCTTGCATCAGTCATTTCCGACTCTCTGTGAACTCATGGACCGTAACTCACCAGAACATCTTTATTATTATTATTATTATTATTATTACTTTTATTTGTAATGCGCCAACATATTCTGTAGCGCTATACAGAGGAAAAGAACAAGGAAAAATATAATTTTTACAAACTGCCAAATAATGGATGAACCTGTATTGAGCTTAGAATCTTTGTAGAAAGTGTTTTTTCCCAAAGCACTCTACAAGATTGAAAACTCTCTACTTACAATCTAAAGGGGATGGAAGAGGCAGATAAGAAATAGCAAGGGTCAGGAAGAAAGTGAAGTTTCATTAGGTAGGAGGGTATGCAAAGTTAGAATGTTTTTTCATATAGCAGGCAAAGGAAAGCATCTGAGAAAGTAATTTGGTAAGTGATCCTAGTATGACTTCAATGGGAAGGCGAATTTCCAAACCCACAGGGACTCTTTCTGGCCACAATAGTGATGGGAAAGTTGTTTCAATGGGACTAACACCTGGACTGTTCCATGGCAAAACTCCCACGGAAAATTACATAGTTGAAGCAGAGTCTGGTTTTAAGCCATAAAGGGCATAAATCACCTAACATTCCTAAATTGTTTGGAATAACATGCTTTAAAACAACAGGTATGATGTTGTATCAATCAGGTAGTGTAAGGGTTACACCCGCTTCATAGTAACAGACCAATCTCCCCGTTTAATGCACCGCAAACAACCGCAAACAGTCCCTTTGCTCAACCGCAAACTCCCCATTTGCACAAGGTTGGATACCAAGCTAGCCATATCCCATTACTTGTCCTCACTGATGTCATTGAAGGTCTCTTCCTCCACCCAGCCACCAAGGGTCCCCGAAAGGTGACAACAAGCCCCCTGGGACGCCTGCTGTGTTTGGTCTTCCACCTAATCAAAGCCACCTTCCTCCTCTGACTCCTCTTCTTCAGACTCCTCTCTTTGTGTTGCCTCTGTCTGCGTTATTATAAGGTGTGTACTGTTAAGTAGTACTATTCCTATCGGTTTAATCCCTGTTACGTCCACTATTAGGGGACGTGTATATGGCATTGATTTTTGGAACAGGGAGATGGAAAAAGATGCTTGGTCGGACCTCCTACTTCGAATTTGGGGCACTGCACGTGCAATGTAATGTGCCACCAGATAGGAGTGGTGTATTAAGTTGTACTATTTATTCCTATCAGTTTGATACCTGTTACGTCACCTATCAGGGGACGTGTATATGGCATGGATTTTTGCAAGCGCGAGATGGAAAAAGATGCTTGGTCGGTCCTCCCACTTCAGATTGGGCACACTGTGCGTGCAATCTAAGGTGCCACCAGATATGAGTGTCTCTGTGCACTGGCACAAGTTGACAGAGTAGGCGCTGTAGGCCTCACACACACGCCTGTAGGCAGGCAACTGATATTTAATCGATTACAGTCAAAAAAGTGTTGTTTTATGTCACTGTACACTACGGTTGCACCAGATATGATGTATCACTGTGCACTGGCAAAAGTTGGCAGAGTAGATGCAATAGGCTTCACACACACGCCTGTAGGCAGGCAATTGCTATTCAATCTATTACAGTAAAAAAAAGTGTTGTTTTATTTCACTAAGCACAATATAAGCTGTTAGGTGTTAGCCTGTCACACACACACGCTGGTAGGCAGGCATATGCAATTAGATTACACAGAAAAAAAATATAAAATAAAATAAATGATGTTCTAGCCCTAAAAAGGGCTTTTTGTGTTGCTGTCCTTGAGATGGAAGGCTCTGGAAGGGAGTGTATGCTGCTGATTGGCTGGAATGTGTCTGCTGACTGTGAGGTGCAGGGTCAAAGTTTCCTCTATAATAAAGTATAGGGGGCGAACCAGAAAGCGCATATGTTCGCCGTCCGCTGTGAACGCGAACATGCCAAAATCGCCGCAAATAGTCCGCGGGCGAACTGTTCGCGACATCTCTACACAGGATCTAATGAGGAAGGAACAGGCATGAGGAAACATTGTGTAATAGATTAATAAGGTATAGTTAGCAGGTGTTGCTAATTGGTCAGGTGTAGGAAATTTGAGTCACTCAATAAATCAAGAGAAACAAGGGGCGGGTGGGTGAGGGGCAGGGGGTGGGACGTGATTGTAGTTGCAAAGAGAGTGAGAGAGCAGAGACTAAGGCCTAGATATAGTGGAGAGACTGCAAAAGAAAATGAGAAGAATGGACAAATGTTATTTCACAGATAAGAAGCAATTAAACCAGGCTTTGGGGGTGGAGGAGCAGGCAAGATAAGGGGAGGTTTCAGACAAATGCATACGAATAGATTTGCTTAGTGAAAGTTTTTATCTCATCAGATATTATATCACAGAAACATTCATACAAATATTGATATTGCATATAATACAAGTTGAAATGGCTCCACAGTGTCTTTAGCAAAACTTCAGTGTGTTTGATTGTAGTTGCAGAGAGAGTGAGAGAGCAGAGACTTCAGCAAAACTTCAGTGTGTTTGATTGTAGTTGCAGAGAGAGTGAGAGAGCAGAGACTTCAGCAAAACTTCAGACAGTGTGTTTGATTGTAGTTGCAGAGAGAGTGAGAGAGCAGAGATCTTTATGTCCATGGTCATGCGGATCCACTTGGTATTCATGGCAGAGATACTGGAGTGGGTTGCCAGTTTCTTCTCCAGTGAGCATATAGCTCCTAGTATTCTTAGGTGGTCTCCCATCTCAGTACTGAAAAGGCCTGACCCTGCTCAGCTTCAGGGTGGTATGACCTCGAGTTTCCCTGACTTGGAATCAAACCCAGGTTGACAGCACTAACCACTGGACCACCATACTAGATTGTAAATAAGTTTGAAATGGACATTTTTATATATATATATATATATATATATATATATATATATATATATATATATACAGTAAACTCCCTATTATTCGGCACCCATGGGGACTCCTTATTGCCGGATAAGTGTAGTTTCCGTCAATCGGGTGTCCCTGAAAAAAGGTTCAAGGTTTAAGAGAAATAATATTATTATTGCAACGTATTTATACATCTTCCCACTATAATAATGCCTTTTCTTCAAATTTAATTTAGTATTCACAATTGCCATGTTTTCTTTAAATTGGTACTGATGGGGTCCCTCACTGTACTGTCTAATATGTAAAGCCTCTGCTAAACTGCATGGTGCCTCACATAAATTCTCTGGCTTTGTGTAGATGATGAGGAAACACTGATTATTCATAATGACAGAGTGTTGTGAAATATTACAAGCCATGTATATGCATATATAAATTATATTTCCCCTCACATTTGCATCGATTGTATAATGAATCTGTGCCGTGTAGTGCTATATAATATCTTGACCTAATAATACTATACTTAATTTTTTTATAAACTTGTGTATTGAAACGTTGGCCTGTAATGCAACAACAATTAAAGGACCACTGTGAATTATACTGTGCCACTACAGGTAAATGGGCACTTGTATGGAAATAATATTGTATCCGTCTACCAATTCTACCAATGCCGTTTGTAGAAGATAAGAGAAACATCACCCATTTTCAGTGTAAGATTTATTTCGAAAGTTCAACATTTTTAATCATAATACATTGAAAAGTTGTTTATAATGATCTTTACAACTTAAAATGTATGAAAGTTTGACCAAGTGATTGGTGGAGTGAGGACAATAAAAGGCTGAGATCCATTATTCCAGTGTTTCTTAAATGTTATTCTGAGGAACATTGCTGTTTAATTTTGTGTGGCCATTGTCCTATAATTATTTATATTTCAAACATGAAAAACCTTTTATGGGTATACGTAAAACCACATGGAGCCATGTGTTGTTCAGGTTGTGCATTATACTTTGAAATATAATGAGCCCTGTAATTACAAATATGGAGGATTGGTTAACAAAAAGAATGCATCAAGACTTGAGACAAATGGACTCACAAATATAAGGTATGTCGCACACAATATAGATAATATTGATATGATTAAATTTGAAATAATTTGCATAACAGGACTTATTTTTACCAAAACTCTCAGACCTGCCTCTTTAGTACTAACACCCACTAGTAGTGAAAAAAATCATCTAGTGTTTTTTCCTGTTTCCATTAATACTAAATACCATACTTACCCTATGGAATATATCCCATTAGTCTGAAAAAATATGCTTTCCCCTAAAATATAGAGGATTGCAAACGTTATATTATTATATTTTTATTATTATTGTTAGTACTAGTAGTAGTATTTTATGACGCATCAACTTATTCTGTAGCTCTAAGTAAAATATAACATGGCAAGGCACAAATAAACATATTGCAATTAAAATACATTTGAATTTCTTTCTTTGTCATAAAATGTGCACTGGAAATTTCTACTGATGGTCATTTCTGATCCTAGAACCAACTTTCCAAGGCAAAGACATGCCTTTCAAGACAATCAAATGCTTCGGTATGTTTTAGTAGTCACACTTCATTTGTGGTGTTTTTATATATACACCTGGCAGTGCCCCTTAAAACCCTGTTCTGTTAAATATTTTGTTCAGTCGTTTAGTTGTGTTTGACTCTCCATGACCTTATGGACACAGCACGCCAGGCACATCTTGTGTCGGATTGTGCTTATCCATTTTCTTGGCATAGATACTGGAATGGGTTGCCAGTCCCTTCTCCAGCCGAATGTGGTTTATCAGCTATGACCTGCCCATCTTGGCTGACCCTACATGGTATAGCTTACAGCTTCATTGAAGCACACAAGCACCTTCACCATGACAAGGTAGCAATCAAGAAGGGGTCTGTTAAATAGTTAAATATACATAATCAGGGGTCTCTCATATATCACATATATAGTTGTGAGCGTACGGGCCGTTGCTCACGCTTGCGGGCTCGCATAGCGAGCCCGCGGCCCTCGCGAAGCGAGGTCACTGGGCAAGCGAGGGCCTCAGTTGCTGGCGAGGTCACTGGGCAAGGGCCTCAGTTGCTGGCATGGAGCGCCTAAGGCGCTCCATGCCAGCAACTGAGGCCCCTCGCGAAGCGAGGGCCTCAGTTGCTGGCGAGGTCACTGGGCAAGGGCCTCAAACCCTCGCAAAGTTGACGTCGCTACTCAAAAAACACGACACACAAATTGCGACACTCGCTAAATTTTACGAGGAACGCAAACAACCTACGAAACACGTTACCACACATTACGACCTCGCAAACATCGGACGCAACACGCCGACATACAAACATTTAAAACACAATAAATACACACAACACACACATAAAAAGCTTACCTACAGCAAGAGGAACCATCCAGCACCTCAAAAAAACAAGTTACACCTTCATTTAAATAAAAATAAAACACTTTAGACACTAATAAAATCGCTAAGCGAGAGAAAAAATGGCCGACGGACAAAACGAAAACGAGGCTACAGCACTCTCCAGACGTAAAACACCACACCACACTCGCAAAACACCACACGAAACTCGAAAACCACTACAAACCAACAACGGACAATACGCAAAGACGCACAACACACATAAACCGCCATTTAACGCAAATGCGGAAGTACGACACTACGCGCGCGCTTTCGCCTCGCGCACGCACAGTATTACACTGCACACATTCACCACGCTTAGAGAGCAGCTCCACAACACTAATGCTGCAGCAATGTCAAAACACATTCACATCTCTTCAACACAATGCTTCCAAATAGGTAAAATATATTCATTTATTAATGTATTATATCTTTACTATTACACACCAAACAACATTAGCTACCTTACAATTTCATTGCCGTCATTTTTTGACGGGCAATTCGCTAGTTAAATAATAGTTACAAATGAAAAAATGTGGACTGTTGACGTGTAATCACAGTTATATTCTAATATTTAATTCACCTTCAACTATGAGCCAACTGTGGATATTGAAAATGGTGTAAATAAACAGAAAATAAATGAATGGTCAAGCCATCTCTGCTAGAGAAAAAATGTAAGCACAATCAATACCTTTACATAAACATTTTGAACCAATAATAATTTCGCGCACACATTTTTTCGTAATACTACTTCTTTGCTAAGAAATGCGCAGGCCTTGTAACTATTTCACGGTTCTGGTATTCCTATTGATCCTGGAGACAAGCATGTTTTTTTGTAATTACTTAAAACGTTTTAGTGAATCAACATGAGAAAGCTTCAAGGATGAACCTTTGAAAATATGTAAACATGAAAAAGAACATTGTGGGCTTTGGAAGGTTCTTCACCACATCTGTAAACATTTATGATATTGATCCCGTTAAAAACTAGAAACAATGGTGTGTAATGTACATTTTCAAGGTACTGTATTTTTTTCTGCTTTCACTGTCTAAGCTCATTTACCAGTAAACTAAGAAAAAGATAGTCATGCTCTCTTTCTTCATGGTTATTCGGTCGTTCAGTCATGTCCGGCTCTCTAAGACCCTATGGACGCAGCACGCCATCTTGTGTCTGGGTATGCAAATCCATAAGTTTATCTTGGCAAAGATACTGGGGCAGGTTGCCAGTTACTTCTCCAGTGGACCGCAATTTGTCTGGCCATCTTGGGTGACCCTACATGCTATAGCTCACAGCACACTGAGGTATACAAGCTCAAGATCCAGAAGGGGTTCATATTGTGGTTTATTGTTAGTAAAGGGACACTAAAGTCCTTAAATTTGCTCTGCACCCATTCTGGATCACAGCCTTGTCATGGCATATTGCAGATCAGAGGAGATCTTAAAAGGTTGAACTTTATGGACTGAAAGTCTTTTTTCAACCGTAAATACTATGTAACTATGTAAGGGGCTTATGTACCTCAGTGACCATGTAGGGTCACCCAAGATGAACAGGTCATAGTTGAGAGGTCAGACAATTTGCAGTCCAGAATGAACTGACAACCCACTCCAGTATCTTTACCAAGAAAACTATATGGATTAGCACAACCATAAACAGACAGATGGGACTGTGATATGGTCACCACAAGTCAGACACAACTGAAGGACTCAACAACAAAAGTCCTTAAAAACTTCTCTGCACCATAATAGTAATCAAAAATAATGCTGGCAGATAAGCTTTTATGGCGCTCAGTTTGATTCCAATCAGTAGGAGTCTTGCTAGTAGGAGTCTTGCTTCACAGTATGATTTATTGATATAAAAAATATATTACTGTATACTACTGTACTTTTATTTCTCACTTGATCTTATGTGGAAACTCCCACAAGTCCTGAAAATACCATACATATAATATATTTGATGGTGAAGAGTGGTACTGATGAATTCCATCATCAGTTTTCAAGAACATGCAGCCCTTGTGAATTAAACTCCCATGGCCTGGGCTTCAAAGCCTTATCCACTATAATAGTTGTTAGTTTGCGAGTAATGCCTGCGAGATGCGTTCTGCGCAGGCATTACTCACAAGCTGCTAATCCTAAATCATTGAAAATTGTACAAACTGCGTATGAGCCACTGCGCATGTGCTTCATATTAGCACATGCGCAGTGGTGCAACTGCACATGTGCGACAGAGTTGTGCTAATGTGCATGCGCAGAGCAGTTATGGTAATGAGCATGCGCGGGGCAGTCTAATGTGACTGTGCAAAAGGGGTAAAGGCACAGAGCGGGGAGGGGAAGAGAGATTGGTACATGAGGGAGAGGATAGGAAGGGAGGATTGGAAAGAGTGAGGAAAGAGAAAGTGGGAAGGATTCAGGGAAGGGAGAGGATGGGAAGGGAGGGTGAGAGGGAGTGAGAGGGAGGGAGAGGATTGCAAGAGAAGGTGGGAAGGTTAGTGAAGGGATATGAGCGAAAGTGAGGCTGGGAATTAGTCAGGGAAGGGAGAGAGGAAACGGAGAGGATGGGAAGGGAGGGGGGGGAAGGAGTGAGAGAAGGGAGAGAGAGGGTGAGGATTGCAAGAGAGGGTGGAAAGGAATCAGTGAAGGGATAGGATTGAAAGTGAGGGTGGTAAGGAGTCAGGGAAGGAAGACAGGAAAGGGAGAGGATGGGAAGGGAGGGTGCGAAGGAGTCATGGAGGGAGAGGATGTGAAGGGATGAGAGAAGGGAGCGAAAGAGAGGGTGGGATGGAGTTAGAGAAGGGAGAGAAAGAGGGAAAGCATGGGAAAAATGAGAGAGAGAGCCAGGAGAGAGACACACAGAAGAGAGAAAATGATATGATACTGTAATTTATGATGGGCAAGTTACTAGTACTTAAATATGTTTTGGAAACAAATTCATATACCTGTTTTGCCACTGTATCAAATCTCAACATTTAATAACTTTCTATTTTTTCTTGTTAGGATATTTCAAAATGAAGAAAAATATATTTCTTCTTTACCTTCAACAAAAAAATGGATCTTTAAGGAACTATTTTAAGAAGCTGAGATGACAGATTCAGTAGATATTTAAAGGAAAATTAGGCAGATACACATTAATATGTGAAGGAGAAATCCACATAGACATCTGACTGCTTAATAAAATTAGAAACTCTTTCACTAGGAAAGAGAACAATTAGAAATACATTTAGCAAATCACCTCTGATTGAATTAAATTAGATTAATGTAGATCAAGTCCTGGTCCCTTCTGGATCGCTACCTTGTCATGGTGAAATGGCTTCTGTACATCAATCAAGCTGTAAGCTATACTATGTAGGGTCACCAAAGATTGGTAGGTCATAGTAGAGAGGTCAGACAAATTGTGATCCACTGGAGAAGGAACTGGCAACCCTCTCCAATATCTTTTCCTTCGAAAACCCTATGAATTGGCACAACTGGACACAGGATGTGCCTGGCATTCTGCAGTCCACAGGGTCAGACTTGACAATATATATGTTATCGAAAAAATGTGTATGAAAGCCTTGTAGAATAAATATTTAAGTTAGAAATTTAGTTTTAAAAGTTAGTATGAAAACCTGCAGCTGACATGTCTCTCTCCACCCTCTGTTACATCATGTAGCGGGTGGGAGAGTTGCTGGCTGGGAGGATGTCTGAAAATGTTTTAGGGTTCAAACGTTTTTTTGTTACTGAACATTCATTTTTTAAGCAAACAATTTAAATACTACAGTGAATTAAAATAGCATGTTTTTGTATACAGCTTGTTGGTAGTTGGTACAGTGTGAGATGGTCAAAAGTGTGGGGTCAGGTGCATCTTAATAATATGCCTAAACATGTCTCAGGGATCTCTGGTGGTCCAGTGGTTAGGATTTGGCGCTTTTACCACTGTGACCCGGCTTTGATTCCAGTCAGGAAACCAAGAGGTTACACCATCCTGAAGCCATGCAGGGTTGGGCCTGGGCAGAACTTGGATGGGAGACCACCTAGGAATGCCAGGAGCTGTATGCTGGGGCCCACTGGAGAAGGAACTGGAAACCTACTCCAGTATCTCTGCCTTGAAAGCCAAATGGATCATCATGACCATGGACATAAAGATGTTGGTGTGTTGTGGTCCATAAGGTCACCGAGGGTCGGACATGACTGAACAATGCAACAACAACAAACATATCTCTGATGCAGCTGACCAATGCACATGAAGGAAAGGTGACGTTCATAAACAGAACATTCTGAAACTCCTTCTCAGACAGCCTTCCTTCCAACTACACTCCCACCCCCTTCATGAAATAATAGTGGGTGGAGAGAAGCACCTCAGTTGGAATCTCCTACACTTAATATCAGAAGTAACTTTATTACTTAGGTCTTTCTTATTCACCCCTTAGATATAAATGTTATTGCTTACAAATGTTTACCTGATTCAGATTAATCAGTTTACAAAACCATTATAGTAATCCATATCTTTATATGTACTAAAAAATAGCAGGAGATGTGAAGGGCTGTGATGGTACATTGAAGCACAGAGAAGGAGATCACAGTTGCTACAATCTATAGTGAATGCCACCCATGGTTTGCAATAAAAAATGTTTCCCCCTAAAACATGATGACTTAAGATCTTTGTTGTTTAGATGTTCAGTTATGTCTGACTCTCTCTGACCCTATGAACTGCAGCACACCACGCACAACTATCATTACGTCTCTGGTCATGTTTATCCATAAGGTTATCTTGGCAAAAGATACTGGAGTTGATTGCAAGCTCCTTCTCCACTGGACTGCAATTTGTCTGACCTCTCTGATATAACTTACTCATCTTGGGTGACCCTACATTGTATATCTCACAGCTTCATTAAAGTACACAAGCCCCTTCACCAGTACAAGGTAGCGATCCAGAAGTCGAGACTGGTTATACTGGGTACTATTTTTCAATCTAAAATTCTGTATTTCTTTGGAAGTTTTAATGCAACAAAATATTTTCAAAAGCAACTTACCGTACTTGTTAATTAGAAGGTAAATTACTCTGTTTTTACCAAACAATATGGTTACTTATGTTCTTCCGGTAATATTCATCTAATTATAAGTATCACACCACAGGAACAATGTGATAATCAGTATCTTACTTACTGGTTATCTTACAAAGCATTCACTCCCCCCAATATGTAAGTAACAGAAAGAGTTCCAGTTATTGCCAAAATTAAATGTATCCAAAAAATAAATGTAATTTCAAGTAACTCCTCAAGTGCCTTAAAGTTTGAGTTAAATTGACTGAAACATCCACCCTCTTCTGTTATTCTGATTAACTTTTATTTGTAATGCACCAACATATTCTGTAGCGCTGTACAGGGTATAAGAACAAGGAAATACAATATTAACAAATTCAGAAAATGAAGGGCCCTGTTTTGAGCTTAGAATCTTTGTAGAAAGTGATGTTTCCAAAGCACCCTACAAGACTGGAAACTCACTACTTACAATCTAAAAGATGTAATGATGTAATGGTTTATCAGCAGCAATTAATTAAGATTAGCAAAGAGGGGCCATAAAGAAGAAGATAGTGACCAATGTCTATCATGGAACAATTACATTTACTTGTTAATTTTCAATCTCTACAACTGCATTTTCAGCAGAGCGTCCTTTTTTACGACACCATTATCTTAATTAATGATGATACCATTACCTCTGAAGATGGATTTTTCAGTTAATGTATAAAAAAAAATAACTCCAAATGATATGTCAATTTTAAGGCACTTCTCCTTGGAATTTATAATTACAACCAGTTGGAATTATATTTAAGTGTAATCTTCATTTCTGGGAGCTTTTCTGTGTTAAAATAAGATACCAACCTGAATCATGCTAATACAAAACGAGGCTTTGTGGCACTTTGATCCAAAGGGGTCAGGCAGAGAATGGGTTAAATATTTCAATGCGTTTTCATTTGGCAGACAATGGAAGGGCACGTTTACTCAGCTTGGAGTTTCATGTTCGGAGCTGCCAAAGAATTGATTTTGATCTTTTACGCACTACAGATACTTTAATTATTTACCCTTTCCCATCCAAAAAAAAGGCAGACGTCATATTTTGGTTGTACTGCGTCATGGGATATTAGAAGGTTTTCACTTATTCACCCTCTGTGGGATGCAGTAGCTATGAGCACCATATAAGTTCCCTGCATCTTTTTGACTGGTCATGAATTGAAGGACACAGCGGAGATACCAGCTATGGTATAATATAAAACTGTTGTTGTTGTTCAGTCGTATCTGACTCACCGTAACCTTAAGGACCACAGCAAACCAGGCACATCTGTCAGCTATTGCCCCTCTGAGCTCCATCAAGCTCACGTTCATTGCTTCAGTGACCTCATCTCCGCCTCTGTCCACCCCTTCTTCGTGTGCCTTCAATCTTTCCCAGCATCAGAGTCGTCTCTAGGGAGTCCTGTCTTCTCATGATATGGCCAAAATATTTCAGCTTCAGCCTCATGAACAGTTTGTCTTGATTTCCTGAAGTACTGATTTATTGGATCTTCTTGCAGTCCAAGGGACTCTAAGCTGTTTTATCCAACACCGCACTTCAAAGGTGTAAATTCTACGGCACTCGGACTTCTTTATAAAACTATAGACAACAACAAATACTTTTATCAAATAAATGTAATTAAAAAATAATTTCTTACAGCAAAATAACATTGACGTTATCATTGTTTACCTGTTAATCATTCTTTCTTATCCACCAACCAGGCATAGACTGATATCTCTTTCTGATTGGTGATTATTGACATTTGCTATTTGCCTCTTGGGGCTCTGGATGTATTGTCTTCAGTGTAAAGCCATGTGCATTTGCAGAGCCCAGTTAGTAATTGGACTACTTATTTTAACCAATTGGTTTATTATCTCTATCCTTTACTTTGTCTAGAATGTAGGCATATTACATGAGCAAGGTTTAAGGCCAGTATAAATTTCCTACAGCATGTAGATAAATATATATGTATTATTTATTTAATTAATTGTATATTAATTGTACACATTTTCCGCACTCAGCATATGTCTGGGCTACTAAGAGAATAATACAAATCTGCCCCATAAAAAATTCAAAACCAGCCTCTTCACTTTGATTGTGTTGTTCAGTCATGTCTGACACACCGTGACTTCATGGACTGCAACACACCATGCTAATTCACTTAGCATTCATGGCAGAGATACTGGAGTGGGTTGCCAGGGCCACAGCATACAGCTCCTGGTATTCATAGGTGGTCTCCCATACAAGTACTGACCAGGCTCAACCTCCCATGGCTTCAGGGTAGTGTGACCCCTTGGTTCCCTGAATGAAATTGTACCTAGGTTGCACAATCTTTATGTGCATGGTCATGCTGATCCACTCTAATTCATGGCAGAGATACTGGAGTGGGTTGCCAGTTCCTTCTCCAGAGGGCCACAGCATATAGCTACTGGTATTCCTAGCTGGTCTCCCATGCCAGAACTGAGCAGACCCAACCCTGCTTAGCTTCAGAGTGGTGTGACCACTTGGTTCCCTGATTGGGGATTGAACCCAGGTCAACAGCAGTGGAGTCCTAACCACTGAATCACCATACCAACAATAAAATCAATGGGTGGCCCTGTCTTGCAGGCATCTGCAAAATCTTCAGACACATCTCTATTGGTTGGAGACTTGTTAAGTTACTGTGTTTTTCTTTCACAACAGAAGGAGACAAAAAAAAACAACACATAGGAGACAAAAAAATCTGTGGCGGATAAGGTTTAAAGAGACAAAAAAACTGTCAGTGGTGCAATACAACTCCACTCTTAGGACAGATAGCAGGGATTGATCTACCTCCAGTGCATCTGTTGCAATGCACTGGGGCCCCAGTGCTGTAGTGCCTGGCTGAAACATCTTTTTTTAAATGTATTGTTTAAATTCTCAATGCTCTATAGTATATATATATATATATATATATATATATATATATATATATCACATATATAGTTGTGAACATGCGAGTTGTTGCTAACGTTTGCGGGCTCGCGTAGTGAGCCAAGGCCCTCGCAAAGCGAGGGCAGTGGGCGAGGGCCTCAGTTGCTGGCATGGAGCGCCTTTGGTGCTCCATGCCAGCAACTGAGACCATCCCGAAGCGAGGGCCTCAGATGCTGGCATGGAACGCCTTTGGCGCTCCTTGCCAGCAACTGCGACCCTTGCAAACTTCACCTCGCAACGCAAACTACACGACACACCAATTACGACACTCGCTAAATTTTACGACCAACGCAAACAACATACGACACACGTTAACACACATTACGGCCTTGCAACACTCGGACGCAACTCGCGAACATTACAAAATTAAAAACACAATACATACACACAGCACATACATAAAAAGCTTACCTACAGCAAGAGGGAGCATCCAGGACCTCAAAAATGCAACTTACACCTTCTTTTAACTCAAAATAAAAGAGTTTAGACACTAAAAAATTTGCTAAGCGACAGAAAAAATGGCCGCCGAACAAAACGAAAACGAGGCTACACACGCAAACACAATACGACACACGTTACCAGACATTACAACCTCGCAAACATCGGACGCAACACACCGACATACAAACATTTAAAACACACTAAATACACACAACACACACATAAAAAGCTTACCTACAGCAAGAGGAACCATCCAGCATCTCAAAAAAACAAGTTACACCTTCATTTAAATAAAAATAAAACACACAGCGAGAGAAAAAATGGCCAACGAACAAAACGAAAACGAGGCTTCAGACGTAACTACACTACACTTACTCGCAATAATGAAATACATACTATGCGGAACGTATCACACTGATATTAAACACCATTTTGACCACTACTACGCACAAAATGGCGGATGGAACGCAAATTGTAAGCTGGAACGCAAATAGCGCATGCGTATTGCGTTATAACGGTCTAACTTTCCAGAAATTTCTACAAGTTTATAAATACTGCCTACTCATACCACACATTACCCGCCATTTTACA